>SATZ01000484.1:0-28156 GCA_004335205.1 Ascochyta viciae-villosae | reverse complement strand
TAACCTAGCTTATAAACATACTCTGCCTTATAGTACAGTTAGACAGTATTAACTAATATATACTAGAAAGCTATGTTAGGAGACAGCCTAGCCTTTTCTGTAAGTAGAGTGTATATAATCTAGCTTATAAATATACTCTGCCTTACAGTATAGTTAGACAGTATTAACTAATATATCCTAGAAAGCTATATTAGAAGATAAGTTAGCCTTTCTTTTCCTATAATAAGGCTGTACGCAACCTAGCTTGTAAACATACTCTGCCTTATAGTATAGTTAAACAGTATTAACTAATATATCCTAGAAAGCTATGTTAGAAGATAGGTTAGCCTTTCTTTTCCTATAATAAGGCTGTATGCAACCTAGCTTGCAAATATACTCTTAACAGTACAGTTAAATAATATTAACTAAGATATCCTAGAAAGCTATGTTAGAAGACAGGTTAGCCTTTCTTTTCCTGTAATAAGGCTGTATACAACCTAGCTTATAAACATACTCTTAACAGTACTCTATTTTATAGTATATATTAACAGCATTAAACAAAACTGCCTTTAAGGTCTAGATAATAATAAGATTACTAGATTTAACATGCAGGTACTGCTTAAAACATGTACTTTCTTATAGAGGTATAGTACAGTATCTATTCTCCTATTAGAAGAACCTAAAGAACTAGTGTTAACCTAGTATAAGCAAGCTAGGGGTTCTAGCTAACTTAAAACAACGTTGTAGATATTTAAAAATTGCAACTATTATTATAATATACATAAGAGATTTGTGTAAAGTACAGAAGCTTTAAGTAGACACTAAGTCTATAATAGAGTATTTACTCTTACACATACACATTAAGAAAGCAGCACTTAGTAACAAGCTAGACCTAATTTTATCTTCTAGTTTTTAAGGAGATTTATGTACACTAGCCCTATATTAATATAGTAATAAAAGCAACCTAGTTATGTATTTATTGCTATTAGGTAACAGCTATGTTACAGGTATGTTAGATGCTATAAGGCATAATAGAATTCTATTAGTAATATTACTACAGTCCCTCTTTAAGGTAACTTATATATCTAATAATAGTGTGCTAGTAGGTTAAAGCTAGATAGCTAAATAGAGGTACCTAGTTTTCTATATATGTAAATAGGAACATAACTACTAACGCAATAATAGCAGAATTCTATAACTAAACAATTCTAGTAAGTATAGCTTTAAGTCTTAATTAGACTATATATTTACGTTCTAGTTATAGAAGGTCTAATACACACATAGAGATGTTTAATCCCTACTATCTAATCTACGTATAGAAAAGCTCTGTAATATGTTATTATTCTTAAGCGCCTACTAGTAGAACTAAAAGTTAGAGCGTATCCCCTTTAGTATACCTAGCAAGGGTTTCTAAGTTAACTGCCTTAAGGTTCCTACAGGTGTAAACAGAGATAGTCTACCTATTATAACTAAGATAGTATACTGTAATACCTTAGAGGTTGTACAGTTTCTACTAGGCTACTAACTGTTTAAAGAAACTATATACTATAGGCCTATTAAACTATTCTAGAATAAATTAAGTAGAGTGTAAGTTTACAACAAACTATATACTAGTAATTAGTAGTAGGAGACATAAGCAAAGCTACTACTAGGCGTAATAGTAGTACTAATAATAATAGCAGTAGATAAGACTCTAATAACTATGTTATACAGCAATATAGTGTGTTAGCCTATCTATCTAATAATAGGAAATATTAAGAGAGATATTTAACGTGCCTGTAATTAGTATAGTATTATATTACTTAGGTTTGTACTAGAAATAGATTACAGGAAGAATAGTAGTAAGGAAAGTATAAAGTATATACTATACTACAGTGCTATATCTTATATACTGCGCTGTAAGTTTTGCTACTCTTGTTTTATACTCTAGTCTATAGTATATAGAAGTATTTACTAATATATATATAGCACTAGAAGTAATTAGCTAGGCTAGTAAAGACATGTTATGTGCTAATAGCTAGACACGTAGATACTATACAATACTATACAGCGTTATTATAGACTACTAAGAACAGATACTTATAACAGAAGTTAAGAATAACTAGCATTATATAATCTGCAAGGTTCCCTTAAGAGAATAAGAAGATTTGCTAAAAGGTCTATAGGATTTTAAGATGTACTAAGACACATAAGAGTAGATATAAAGGTAATGCTCTATACGTGTTAACCTATTAAGCAATAACTAGGTGTATAATACACTATGTTTTGTATAGAACTATAAGCACTTTAACATCTATAAGGGTATACTTATAGATTTCTTACACTAGCTTCTTAAGGGACTAGTTATATACACAGTAAAATAGCTCTAGTAGTACATTAGTTAGGTTATACTAAAGAAATAAGCACTAAGAGGGAGAAAGGTAGCATAAATAGGGAAGACTCTACTTAACTAACGTTTTAAAGACGTGCTAGTATATATAGCACTACGTAGATTTACTTAAATAGACTTTAGTAAAGTTATATAGTAGACTAGTAATAAGTAGAAAGTACTTATAAGATAGCTTATTCTAGTTATTACGCCTATTCTATGCAAAGAACACCTATACGCATTATACTTTACTAAAGCAGTATATAACTTTGTTATAATTACCTAATACAGATTATATAATAATAATATACTTACCTACCTTAATAATACTCTAAAGCAGATAGATGTACTTAAGCACTTATTTTAGACCTTCTATCTACGTAATAAAGACAAACTATATATAAGGCACTTTAATCTGCCTAAACTCTATAGATTAACGCACTAGAAGCACTTTATTAAGACTTATAGAAGTCTTAATAGGTACAACACTAGTCCTAATAAGGAAGTGCTATATAACTTCCTACTAAAGGTTATATATAAGCTTACTAATAAAAGAGATTTCTTTATGTAAATTAGTTACTTAAATAGTTAAATAGTTGTATTACTGTTTCTTAAAGCCTATATAATTGCTAAAGGTAGTAATTGTACTAGTAATACAATAAGGCAGGTAGATAATATCTATATAAACATAGTGTTAGGTTCTGTTTAGCTGCGCTATATTAGCTAGGGTCTAGGCTAGACGTTTAATATACAGGCGCGACGCTTAGGGGCATATACTATGCTAACAGGCATATAGGTGCCTGTTAGAGAAGTAGCTTGTCTGTCTAGTATCTCTAACCTAAACATTATGTTAGCAGTATTTATATAAGATTAAGTAGGTATCTATACTCTACGCAACAGTATAAACATAGATACTACTTCTCTAGTCTTAATAATTAAAGCTAAAGTGCTTAAATAGATAGAGAGCGCAGTTATTTAGGTATATCTATCTATAACTTGCTAGAAGCAGAAGGGCAAACATCCTACTAACACTAAGTTTACTACTTAGTAGTATATTAGATACAGGCTATAGAGTACTTTAAAGGAATAGAGAAAGGATTTTATAATAGCTACTAAATCTAGTAATTAAGCAAAGCTAGGTCTACACCCTTCTAATAACAGCTAGTAACTGTATAGTAAGACTGTAGGGTAAGTTAAACTTATATTTACTATCTAGCCTAGACGTTAACTTAATCTGCTTACTCTACTACCTATAACGTTTACTAGCGTTATGCTTAACTAACTTTTAATAGTTAACTTAGGCTAACTACACCCTGTACACAGGATAATTAAGCTTAAGTGTTGTAGTACTGTAGACCTAACAGACTCTTCTACACTTAGTAGTAGGAAGGTATTTAATCTGCTTATAATATAGAGAGGAATCTACGTAGTGCTAGGCTCTGCACAATCCTTACTATTGTACATTAATAACTATATTAATTTTAAACTCTATAATAAACTCTACTTACTTATATTTAAAGAGGATAGCAACTATATTATAAAGTAGTTTGTGTGTTATCTAAAGCAAAGCAATATATTAGTAAGCGTTTAAGGCTCTAGGAATGTTAAGTAACTGCTAGCGCGTAAACAAAACAAATTTATAAGGCCTACTTCTACTTAAGACCTAGAGAAACAGTTAATTAATGTAGAGGTTTAAACAGACTAGGCCTATAAACAAAGACAGAGGCAACTAGTAATAGAAAGTAATAATAATAAGAACTAGGCAGCTATCTAGACAGATTAACTTATTAATATTAATTAGTTAAAAATGTACTATTATAATAGTTTGTTAGCAGAAGGCTAGTGCTACAGCAGCAGCTATAATATTAACGCGTAAGTCTAGATTAATGTATATATACTAGCTTCTACTCTTACTCTCTCTTTTAGGTCTACTTCTCTCTCTTATTTCTTTTACCTTACTCTGTCTATTAATCTTACCTTTACTGCCTCTTGCCCTAGCTATAAGGTCCTTTCTAGTGCGTGTAGTATATAAAGCTAGTGTTATATACTTCTTCTTCTCTAATAATATCTCTTTTAATCTCTACTCTAATTATAGGTAGAAGTAACCTTTACCCTAACACACGTGCCTATAGACCTATTAGCTCTACCTAACTCTATATTTACCTCTCTACCTTACTAACACGTTACTTACTATATATAAGCAGACTTATTACATTTTTAGAGACTTTTATTACAATACATAGCTTCTTAAAAGTAATAAGCTATACCTTTAGTACTGTATAACTAGATAACTTAAATACCTAAGTATAGCTCCTGCTGCCTCTATACTGTTACCTGTAAACATGCTATAATCCTTGCATATAAGCCTACTTAAGGAGAATTAGTGCACTATATACTCTATAACTAGATACATAGTCTACTAGGTGCTAGCCCCTTCTATACACTAGCCTTCTATATTAACTCTAGTAGGCTTCTGTACTAGACTACTAACTAAGCTAAAGCTAAAGGTAGTGTGTTAGATAGTGTAATACTGCTAGGTTAATATTATGTAACCTAATATAGAGATATTATACTTCTAAACCTATACGCTAAAGCAGCTCCTATAAACTATATAAGAAATAATAACGCTTACTAAGAGCGTGCTTACTAACGTATATAAGTAATTAGTACTATATATTAATATAGTACTTCTAAGATAGTGCAGTAAGCAGCTAAGTAAAGCTAGTGTAGAAAAGTGCAGTATACTAGAGGGCTGCCTAACCTAGAAGGATATAGAGATATAGTGCAGAGCAGTGCTTATAATAGCAATACAAGGCTTATAGTACATAGGCTGTTCTGCTTTTAATAGAGGGGCAGAATTGTAGTTTAATAAGAAGGCTCTTAACGTGTTTATTAACAGCGTAATTAGGCAGCTTTATACTACTAAGCTGTAGTAAGGGCATAGGATAGATAACATCCTAGCCTATGTTATTTACTATAACCTTTATATCTTTCTTACAGATACTATCCTATAACTTCTCCTTAACTACGCAGTTAAGGTAATATTAGTCCTGTATAGTTTTAAGGAGATAAGTAGCAAATTACTAGAGGGGGTAGTATAAGACCTGTGCTATATAGCAGATTAGCTAGGGGTGCGCGTAGAGCTGTATATATACTATAATAATATCTACTACCTAGAATAGGAGTCTTAGTTTAAGAAGGCAAAGAGAGCACTAATTATTAAGTATTACAGTTTAAATAAGAGGAGAGCTGCTTAGCTATTGCTAGTTCCTATAAGCCTTTAGCTATAAAAGCTTAAGTTAGAGACTAGAGAGAGGATGTACATAGGTCTGCTAGATCTAATACACTAACTATAGAGTAGGAGTAGGTTTATCTAGTAAGCTAACTAGTTATAGAGAAAAGTAAATAAAGTATCTAATATACTGTCTAGTAGTTATACTTGTTTATACATATAAACATATATAATATTCTAGATATGTTATATAGTGTAATAAGATGTTATTAGAATAAGGTATAATAAGTTTTATACTATACTATATTATATAGTATACCTTAGATTTATATTAGGTATCTCTAGTATCTTAGGTAATAGTAGATTCTATCCTACGCTACTTTTTAGCTTCTAATATATACTTATAAATATTACTAATTTACTTACAGAGAGCTTTAAGTTTAGAACAAGCGTTCTTAAACTAATACTCTACTAATAACTAATATCTATACTTATTAGACTAACGCTTTTACGCTCTGTCTGTAAGACATTTCTAAGTAAGCTAGGTATTACACTATTACTTTAACTTACTATTAAATATACTCTTAACTACCTGCAACTTAATAGTATGTATATTACTTAGAAGTAGTAGTTTAAACAGTGCAATGCCTGTATAATAGCTAGCTCTGTCTAAAGTTTATCTTTAGTAGTATTATTACTTTCTGCTTTCTTTAGTTTAGTAATGTTAAATAGTGCAGTGCTAACTATCCTGCTTTAAGCTGTTAGTAGTAGGGATAAGAGACCTGCAGGCTGTAGCTTCTAGCAGTTCTTTACTAAAGTTAATAGACTTCTCTATTCTAGAGATAAGTGTTATTTAGCGTTTATGCCTATTAGAAGTAGAGTTAGTAGATATTAGTATGTGTTGTATGTACTACAGACTAATAAACTTACTGTATAGGCTTTAAGTGCTGCGTTGTAGTTAGATCTAATAACTACTAACAGTAGAAGAGGTTTCTGTAGGCTAATATATAACCTAACAGCTACAATGTCTCTGCAGCAGAGTTAATATAGAGGTAGAGCATTTACCTAATAAATAGAGGAAATACTAAGATTGCTATAGCAGCACCTAAGTTAAGTAGAGAGAAACATACATAGAAAACTATAGTGTAGACTATTGTTTATAGTACGCTTTAGAGTATATAGCTGCTCTTACTCTTCTATTCTAGTTAGAAGGTAGACACTACTAGCTGTATAGTAAGAAAGGTTATATATACATACCTAAGCTGCAACAGTATAATTATATACTCTACAGCTAATAATTTTACTACAGGTTTTTTAACCTCTAGTAAAGGCTAGGTTGTTGTTATTATTAGATAGCGCTAATAAACGTACTGTGCTAAGGAGTATAAACTAGGTACTAGTACTAGTAACTGCTAAGCTGCGCCCTACCTTTAACTAACCTGTATAATACTAAACTACGTTAACTAATAGTTTAATAACTACACTACCTAACGCTTAATATAGGAATAATATGTTAAATAAGACTATTAGATGTTGTTAAAGATAAGCTTAGCCTAAGTAATAGACAGTATAAGGTAATATATACAGCTTTTATAACAAAGATATAAAAGGAGGGTTTAATTAGAGCACAGATAAAGAGTATATAATTAAAAGCTATTATAAGGTAAATAGGCGCAGAAGTAAGGTATAACTATTATAAGGTCTTAGGTAAAGTATTAGATATAACTTTTAATATAAATACCCTCTAAATTACATAACGTATTAACAGTAATATATACTAAGTAAAGCAGTAATAGGGATAAGCAGACGTAAGAAGGAAGAAGGTAGGTAATAATTGTAATATCTTATTGCAACAGCAGTGTTTAGCGCTATACTATATAAAGAAGCAGCTAAGGGATGTATAGGGTACTAGACACTCTACGCCTAGCAGGAAGCATACTAATAAGCTGCTTTTAGATATAACACTAATAAAGCACCTATTAAGATAGGACTATATGTAAGAGAGGGTTATAAGTAACAGCAGTAATATAGCATAACACATATATATAATAAACACAGTCTCTAACCCTATTATAATTACTACTATTCTACTACCTGCGCTTAAGTAGAAGCTGCAGCTTATTTACAGCTCTACTATACTATAATTACTAACCTCTGTAGAGATCTAATAAACTGTAATAGTATCTGTCCTATCTGTACTATACACATAGTATACAAAAGAAGGCTTAGAGTTTATAACACTATTACAGAGTTTGCTTATAGGGACTAATATAGAAAATACTAAGGATAGAACAGTAGGCCTTCTATACTAACTGTAATATTAGAGTATAGTAAGAGGAGAGTTTGTCTAGCGCTAATAAGAGAGTAGTTAGAGATAACAGTAGTATATCTGTAGTTTTAATTAACTATAAGATTGTTAAACCTAAGTAGGTAAGTGTGCATAATACTTAGTCTTAGTTAGTCTATATAGTGTAAGTTTCTAATACATAAGGATAGGAATAACGTCTAGAAAAGGTAAGGACAAACACTATTTATAGGCAGGATACATACTAATTACAAGGTAGCAGCGCTTATATATAAGCCTAGCTGCTATAAGAGTCTAATATCTAATTACAAGACTTCTTAGCTAATAGGCAATCTAGGCGTTGTATTAGTTAAAACTTTGCCTACTCTGTCTGTATAGAGCTAGAGCTGTCTATAACACTGCTTAGCTAGGCTTAATATAGTCTTATTATAACTTTACATAATAAGGTAGCCTGCTATAAACCTAACACGTAGACTACTATACCTACAACCTTCTATATACGTAAGTATACACTAACTACGCTGTGTAACTAGATTTTATGCTCTATACTAAGTTAAGGAGAACAAATATAATGTCTAAGAAGGTAAGTTACCTAAGTTTTTAAGACGTGTAAGGTATAACACCTAGTATAAGTACTACTAACAGGTAAAGGAAACACCTGCTAGAAGCAAGTAAAAGCTCTCTTTAGGTTTTTGTAGTAAGACAACAAAATAAGCAAACATAGCACCTCTTAGTACATAGGAAAATAGTAGCATAGTAGTAAGGTTAACTACTTAATAATTTACTATAGCTAATTAGCTTAGTAGTTATCTCTAAGGAGTTTGTTAGTGTCTCTTAAAGGGCTGTGCACCTTATAGCAGACAACGTCTGTATTATCTCTATTAGTATTATTTATAGATAGCTAAGCTAGGGACCTAAAGCTTAGCAGCTGCTTATAAACTGTAAACACGCGTATAGAGGTATTAGATAAGGATAAGCAAGACTGCTAAGATAGAGAAGAGAAGAGTAAAGTGTATGTAGATGCTAGGTACAGCACTATACACGCGCACACCTATAAGAGTATAAGCTAGAAGATGCTATAAAAGTACTGTAATATTAAGGCTAATAATATACTAGTTACAAAAGCTATATAAATAATACTACTAGGTAGGATGCTATATAGTAAGATAATTAATAATTATTAGATAGATCTATAGACACCTACTTACAACTTATTATTTATACATCTTATATTAAGCTCCTAGATAGAAGCGCGTAAAAATGTTAATAAAGGATTCTACTAACACATCTTAGTGCTTACTAGCCTATCTATTCTTTTCTATGTAAGTTTAATACTAAAAACATACTATTAATAAGAGTATAACCTGTTTAGCTTTAAAGGATACCTGTTATATTTTATACACAGATAATAATATGTATAAGGGATATAGTATAAGCAGTATATAGCTTTAATATAATACAGAAAGAGTACTTAAGTTAGCTATCTACCTTGCTAATAAAGGACTTCTGCTATATAGCTAAAGACCTAACTAAGGTATAAATATAACCTTCCTACTCTGTTGTTTACTAATACTAACGCCTTTAAGCCTACTTAACAGCAGTTCCTATATAGCATAATTATACAAATCCTATTAGAAACTCTCTATAGTAAGACACAAGACATGCTTACTATAAACCCTAATAGTACGTAATACTTTAAGAAGCTTAGTAGAATAATAATATATTTTCTTTATATATAGCTGTAGTAGGCTTTAAAGGAATAGAAAGATAGGTTATGCATAACACAAAATACGTTGTCTTAGCTTCTACTAAGTATATATAAAGGACTGTAAGGTATAGTGCTAATACTGTAAAGGTTCTTACGCAACATTGCTGCATTAATAAGAGAGATAGGCAGAGTACTAGTAGAATATAGTAAGGGATAAGATAATAGTAAAGGTACAGATATATATATAACAGCTAAAAGTAATAGATGCTTGCATACTAATAATACAAAACAAATATGCTAACAACTTAGACAACCTGCTTAGCAAAGATAAAGCATTATTACCTAATACAGAGATAGAAAGCGTTATAGCTGTAGATAATAAAGTAACTTAGGACATATATTATTAGATACAAAGGTTACTACTAGAAACCTTGCTACCTAATAAGACGCGTAATGTAAGACAGGACACTTCTACCTTAGAAGTAGGTAGGAATAATAATCTGTTAGTTATAGGGCAGTAAAGCTATAATTAAAGAGGTAATAGTAGTTTAAGGAAGGCACAGGAGACCTGTGTAGTAGAGTTAGAGCGTATAGACAGGTTAATACACACTATTTATATTAAAAGGCATATAATGCTTTAGGAGTTTTAGGTATTGTGTATAGTAGACAATACATTAATTATAATATAGGAGGATAACAAGATTATTAGTTTAGACTATAATATAGGCAGCTTTTGTAAAAGGCTATAGGTAAGGAAAAAAGAGAGGAAAGTATAACTCTACTGCTTTGTTAATAACCTATTAGAAGAGAGCGCAGTCTATTTTAACAGCTTAATAAATAGCGCAATACAAACTAAACTAATAGAAAGAAGAAGCTAAGGAGGGAGAAGAGGCTAATAGCCTATAATAGCTGTATGTAAGAAGTAGTTTTGTGTGCACGTACTATCTACACGCCTATACTATACTATACAGCACAGTATAAATTAAGAGAGTATGCACTTACTATAAGGCATAATACTACTATAATAACTGTAAACGTACTGTACTACACAGTATAAATTGTATAGATATACAACTATAATAAGGTATAGTAGGAATTACAGCAACATTTATATACTGTAGAGTATAGTATAAATTTAGATACTGTAGAAAGACTATAAGGCATAGTACGTATTAAGGCAATATGTATATACTATAAAGCATAGTACAAATTTAGAGACTATAGAATAAGTATAAGGAACATACAGTACTACGCATAGTAGAGTTAGTTATATATATTATCTAGTACTATAAGCAATTTAATGTAAACAGTAATAGCGTAATTAAATCTACATGTATAGTACCTAGAAGTAACTTCTATACTATAGCCTATAGTATAAGTAGCTAGATTAGGATAGCATCTAGCACTTATATGCATTACGTGCATTAAGGCAGCAGAATATATATCTAGAACGTAGTATAAGCATTCTACGTTGTTAGGTAGTTATAGAATATAGTAACCTGTTATCCTGTTGTTTTAGCTGTTTTAGCTGCGTTTTCTAACGTTAGGGCTGTTGTAGCTGCTAGGCAGACGTTAAGTAAACATACTACACGTACTAGCAACTCTACGTTTCTACGTTTTTTTCCTAATATACTAGCCTCTGTATAGATTATCTAAGGCAGAATTAGTAGTACTTTAAAAGTACATAGCTAATGTTATAGCTAGAGGTTAGATAACCTAATTAAAATCCCTAGTAGGAGCCTCTATCCTCTTTATAAAGAAGAAGGATAGTACTCTAAGGCTTTATATAGATTATTAAGGCCTTAACAAGATTACTATAAAGAATTACTATCTACTACCTTTAATTACAGAATCTCTAGAGTATCTAGCCTAAGCAAAGGTCTATACTAAGCTAAATATTAGAGACACTTATTACAGGATTAGAATTAAGAAGAGAGATAAATAGAAAACTGCCTTTAGGACAAGGTATAGCTATTTTAAGTATACAGTAATACTATTTAGACTTACTAACACACCTACCTAATTCTAAGCCTATATAAATAAAGCCTTAGTAGAGTTAGTTAATATAACATGTATTATCTACTTAGATAATATTCTAATCTTCTTAAATATAGAAGAGAAATATATTAGATATATTAAGGAAGTCTTAATAAGATTATATAAAGCAAAGCTATTTATAAAGCTTTCTAAGTGTAAATAGCACACATAGTATATAGAGTTCCTTAGATATATAGTATTTCTAGAAGAGGTTAGTATTAACCTAGAACAGGTTAAAACAATCTAGAACTAGCTAGTACTAGCTACTGTGTGTAATATTTATGTGTTTGTAGATTTTATAAACTATTATAAGAAGTTTATTATAGAGTTTAGCTATATTATACTACTCTTAACTATATTAATAAAAAAGTTACTAGAGTAAGCCTAGAGTAGGCTAGCTATAAAGAGAGAGAAAGGTTAATACCTAGATTTGCTAAAAGAGGCAAAAGAGGCAGTAAGGTACTTAAAAGACGTGTTTCTAGGGGTACCTATACTTACTTACTTTAAGAGGGAGAGACTAATAAGACTAGAGGTTAATGCCTTAAGTAGAACAATCTTAGGTATCTTAAGCTAGAATAGCCTAGGATTAGATAATAAGAACTAATAAAGACTAGTTAACTTGTACTTACACAAACTTATCTAAGCAGAGTATAACTATAATACTTATAACTAAGAATTGCTAGCTATAGTGCAGAGTATAAAGCACTAGCAGCATTACTTCTTAGGAATCTACTTTAAGATTCTTATAGACTATATAAACCTAAAGTAGTTTATAGAGACTAAGGTACTAAACTACTAACAGGTTAAGTTGTATTTAGTACTAAGTTAGTATAACTTTATTCTGAACTATAGACTAGAGAGTATCAACCTAGCAGATAGGCTATTATAAAGGCTAGATTATATAGTAGAGGTATAAAAACTATCTTAAAAGTATAATAAAGCTTTTATATAACTACTAAAGGATCTACTCTTAAAGAAGGAGGATTATACTACTTAGGTATTAGCAGTATAAATAAGAGCTGCTAGATATAAGAATATATTGCCTAAAATAAAGATAGTCCTAAAGGAATTCTAGAAAGCTAATAGACGCACTCTTAAGGAATTTTAGACTATACAGGAAGAAACTAGTACAGAACTAGATATAGAAAGTTAGTTAGATAAATCTAGTCCTAAGGCAGGTTAGAATAACCTAGAATAAGGTATATTAGCTTAGTTAGGTATAAGACACCTTACTATGTCTAAGGAGAAGGTAACAGCACTATAAGAGTACTATAATAGCCTGCTTATAGGATACTTTAGCGTAAAAAGGACACTTAAAAAGCTCTAGCACTAATACAGGTAGAAGATTATAAGAGAGGATGTTAGCTAGTACTGCTAGAAATATGTGCCTTATAAGAGATTAACTCTAGTATAATACAGTCTATATAGATTACTTATACCTTTACTACTGCTAGACAGGCTATAGAAAGAAGTAATAATAGATTTTATTATAGAGTTGCTCCTAAGTAAGCTTACTAGAGTAGTGTATAATATAATACTTATAATTATATACTAATTAATAAAGATAGTATACTATATTCTAGTAAGAGGAGATTAGGATAGAGTTAATCTTATGCAGGCCTAGATAAAAGAAGTAATTTAACTCTATAGAGTTCTAAAATGTATTATCTTAGACAGAGGTCCTCTAATAAATATAGGCTACTAGAGAACCTTCTAATACTACCTAAACTCTAAAAGGGTTTTGTTATCTGCTTATTATCTATAGACTAATAGATAGACAGAAAGACAGAATTAAACCCTAGAGCAGTACCTAAGGTACTACTACTCTCTAGAGCAGGATAATTAGGCAATATAGATCTTAGTTATAGAATTTATATACAATAATAGCCTCTATACTACTATAAGAACTACCCTATTCTAAGTAAACTATAGAATAGCTCCTAGAGAGGCAGATTAGCCTAGTATGCCTCTTAGGTAGAGAAAATTGCCTCTAGGGTTATAGGTTGTAACTAAGGTGCTTATATTATAAAGAGAGTGTAAAAAGACAATACTTATAGTAAATATATACTAGAAGGTATATTAAAATAAGAGTAGGCTACTAATACCTTTTAGTATAAGGAACTAAGTAATAGTCTTAAATTACTATATAAAGTCTATAAGGCTAAAACAGAAACTAGATTAGAAGTATATTAGACTAGAGCATATAGTAGCCTAGATTAGGCTAATATTATTTAAAGTAGACTTACCTAGCCTAAAGAGTGTCTATCTAGTATTCTATATATTCTTTTTAGAACCTTTTAATCCTAAAGGGATAATTCTACACCTAGATTACTAGATTATAGACACACTCTGCACTTTTAGTAATAATATATAAGATATAGAAAGAATTATTAAAAGAAGCTAAGATAATAAAGGATAATAGCTATACTATGTAAAGTAGGCTAGATATAGTAATAAAGAGAATATATAGAAACCTAGAGTAAATATTTCCTCTAATACCCTTAAAGAGTTCTAGATAAGAGAGAGAATTCTTCTAAAGAGATAATAAACCTTACAAACTATTAAAAGGCAGCTAGGACAACCTCCTAAAAAGAAGAGGGATAGTTAGGCCTAGTAGCTAAAAAATTAGAAATCTCTAAGTTAGATAAGAAGAAATCTAAAGTTACCTTTACTATTTTTCCTATAGGGTTTTAGGTATTTAATATAACAGGCTAGGCCTAGGTGCTAGCTTCTTAGCGTTTACTGTCTTAGCACTACTCTAGCTTACGCTTCCTAGTATAGACTAGAGCTCTGCTATAGAGCTAACGCGTTTAAAACAGAGTTATAAAAACTCTATAACCTCTATTCTAGAGGTTGTTCTCTATTAAATCTATCTTGTATTCTACTAGTAAATTTCCTTAGAGGTTAGCTTCTTATAATTAGATTTAATTACCTAATAAGGATTAATAAGTAAGTTGTTTAATAACACTACTAGGTGTCTAGGGGAGTACAGTATTAAGCTGTGTACTAGCAACAACAATTAATTAGACATTAGGACTAAACTCTAGAGCCTTGCTACTTTGTTAGTACCTAAGGAATAGTAAGAGGAGCTACTTACTTATATACTAGAGCGCCTAACTACCTACCTATTATAGGTAACCCTACTTAAGGCTGCAGTAACTATTACTAATAATAAAGCCTATCCTACTACAGACTCTAACCTAGAACTATAATAAGAAGATATAGGTAAGACTATATAAAGGCTAGTTAAAGCTTAGGTCTAAGCCTACGTTGTATTTATAAGAGTGCTAACCTAGAATATAATACCCTCTACCTCTGTATAGGTAATTAATAATAAGCTAAGTAAGGCTATAAAGTTACCTAATATAGGTAAGTTTAGCAGTAACTAACATGTATACAGGATGTTTAAGTTCTAGATAAAGGATAAGTTAAAGTCTATAGAAGACTAAGAAGCTATCTTAGGAGTTGCCTATATGTTTAACAGGCTAAAAGGACAGGCTGTATAGGTTAGCTTATTATAGAAGGACTGCAACCTAATAGGTATAACTGCCTAGTTCTAGGACTTTCTAGATAAGTAGTATAAAGACTCTCTATTTAAGAAATACTCTTAGTAGAAACTCTAAACTATTACTATAAAGAAGAGTAACTAGAGTATTAAGTCTTTTAACACAGAGTTTATCTAGCTAGCCTATAACACTACTAAAGAAGATAATATAAAGAACCTTAAGACTAGGTATATATCTATACTCTAACTAGACCTCTAGGATAAGATAGTATTAGTAGATATCTTAGACAACTAGAACCTCTAAAGCCTTATAGCTAGAGTCTTAGTAGTAGAGGTTAACCTCTACTAGACTAAGGCACTAATAAACAGTACCTTTAGACAACATATATAAAGAGCAAACCTAGATAGTATAGACTAGGAACCTACTAAGGTCTACTTTAGGAGGATTAAGTCTAATAACTAGCTATAAGTAGAGTAGCAGACCTAGGAAGTTATAAACTAGCAGAGAACTGCTAATATCTGTCTAAGATATAGAAAGAAGGGATACTATATAAGTAGATATAATCTAGCTCTAGCTAAGAAACTAGAGAAGGTCTAGGTTAAAAGTATAGTTGCTAAGGTTTCTAAAATTAATAACTTAACTAACAAAGATTTAGAAAACTAGAAACTTCTATTTAAAGGCGTAAACAGAGGTTAGGAAAAGAAGTTATAAAGAGAAGAGAACTGTTCTAGAAGTTCTACTAGTAGTAGCTAGATAGTAAGCCTATATTACTATATATAATAGTATAAGACAACACTATAGCATATATATTAATTAATACTAGGTATTTAATATATAGTATAATCTCCTCTAAGTTTATATTATATAACAACTTCTAACACACCCCTATATATAGACGTAAGGTATTAGGTATAGCTAGAAAAGTAACCTAGGTAACTAATGTTATAAGAATAAAGATTAATATAGATAGCTATAGAGAGACCCTCTAGGCATATATATTAGATAGAGAAAGAAAGTACAACCTTATCTTAGGAAGACTATAGATAGATAAGAATAAAGTTACTATAGTACTAGCTAAGAAATTATTATTTATCTACTTCTTACAGACATAAGTTAGAAGTAGAGAAAGCACCTATTCTAACTAACTGCCTAGGCCTGTTAGCCTAGAGCTGTATTAGGTGCTAAGAAAGAGGTCTAAGATAGACTGCAATATAGAACTATTTACTGTATTAATAGCAGATATCTAGAAGGCCCTAAAGAAGAAGAAGCTAACAGACCTCTAAGATCTTCTCCTAGAGTTCCTAAAAGATAAGTTTAGGACATTTATAAAGGAAGAAGCAGATAAGCTAGCACTTTACTATAGACCTAATATAGATTATACTATTAAGCTAATTAAATAAGATAGAAAACCTGTAATAGTACTATAAGGGCTACTATATAACATATCCTAAGAAGAGCTCCTAGTACTCTAACAACAACTTACTAGCTACTTAGATAAGGGCTTTATCTAAGTTAGCAAGTCTAGTACTTCTACTCTAGTATTGTTTGTTAAGAAACCTAGTAGAGGCCTCTAGTTCTATGTTAATTATTAAGCACTAAATATAATTACTAAAAAGGACTAGTATCTACTGCCTCTTATCTATAAGACTCTCTTGCAGATCTTAAAAGTAACATAGTTTACTAAGGTAGATGTTATCTAAGCCTTCTATAAGATTAGGATTACTAAGAGAGATAAATAGAAGATAGCTTTCTAAACAAGATTTAGACTCTATAAGTAGCTAGTAACGCTATTTAGGCTAGCTAACGCCCTAAGTATATTCTAGTAGTATATTAACTAGGTTTTAAGAGAGTACTTAGACAAATAGTGCTCTACCTACGTAGATACTATATTAATCTACTCTAGCAGTACCTAAGAAGAGCATAAGGCTAAGGTTAAGAAAATTATCTAGAAGCTAGGAGCTGTAAGGTTGCACCTTAATATAGAAAAGAGTAAATTCTTTGTTAAGAGTACTAAGTATTTAGAATTTATTATTAAGGCTAGTAAGAGCATCTAAATAGACTCTATAAAGGTTACTGCTATAAAGTTATAAGAACCTCTAAAGATAGTAAAGAGAATCTAGAGTTTCCTAGAGTTTGTAAACTTCTACTAATAGTTTATTAACTAGTTTTCTAGTATAGCAGAACCTCTTACATGCTTAATAGGAAAAAACGCAATCTTTAAGTAGAGGAAACCCTAGTAGTATACCTTTAATACTATAAAAGCTATATTTACTAGAGAACTAGCACTTATAAACTTTAATCTAGATTTAGAAACAGTACTAGAGTATAACACGTTAGGATAGGTAATAGGAGGAGTACTGTCCTAATATAGTAAAGATAAGGTACTCTGTACAGTAGTATACTTCTTAGCTAAGAACTCTAAAGTAGAAGTAAACTATACTATTTATAATAAGAAGATACTAGTAGTAGTTAAATGCCTCTAAGAATAGAGCACAGAGCTAAAAAAGGTAAAGGGATTTACAGTTATTACTAATTATAAAAACTTAGAGTATTTCTATAAAGCTTAACTCCTCTTAAAAAGACATATCTGCTAGTTAAGCCTTTTTAGCTAGTTTAACCTTACCTTTACCTACAGGCCTAGCAAGGCTAATAACTAAGTAGATGCACTCTTAAGGAAAGAGGAAGATATTTCTCTATCTATAGAGAATAAGAAGACTAAGACTAAACAGTTTTAACTGCTAAAACTATTTATATAAGTAATAAGGACTAGTTTAAAAGATAACTCTGTTAATAGTATATAGGTCTTCTTCTTAGGGCTATATAAAGTAGATTAACTCCTTCTAGTAACCTCTCTAAGTAAAGAGCTATAGGAGGACTACTATACAGAACTAGACTAAACACGTGTAGAAATACCTCTAGTTAGGAACTTAGAACTATATAATAGTATTAAAGAGTTTAAAACGCTTTAGAAGAACGTTGCTAAGAATAATAAGACTTACTAACTTACTAAGTCTACTATCTCTTTAGAAGCCTAGAAATTCTCTATATAGCTTAACTTTAAAGTCTCTCTCTCTAAGTACTCTGTAGATAATAAAGACTAGTTATGTTACTATAGGAGAATATAGGTTCTAAACTCTAATACTCTTAGGACTAGAATTATTAATAATGCCTATTATTCTCTAATTATAGGCTATCTAGAACAGGGAAATATATATATAATCCTCTCCTAAGCTTACTTCTAGCTAGAGATATTAACTTCCTTATAGTAGTATATAGAGAACTATAATATATGCAGAAGGATAAAGCTATAGAGGGAACTAAAGTAAGGACTCTTTAAACCCCTCCTCTTACCTAATAGGATTTAGAAGAAAATCTCTATAGACTTTATAACAGACTTACCTAAAAGCAAGAGTAACTATAACCTTATAGTTGTTATAGACAGACTCTCTAAGGATATTATCCTAGTCCCCTTGCTAGACCTATTAGTAAAGATAGTTACCTGTATATTTATATCTAATATAGTAGCTTACTACTAGTTACCTAACGTAATTATTTCTAACTAAGAGACGTAATTTCTTAGTAACTTCTAGTAAATAATATGCTAACTGCTAAAAATTATATAGAGACTCTCTATAGCCTTCTACTCCTAAATAGATAAAAGCACTAAATATATAAACTCTATAGTAGAAGCCTACTTAAGAGCCTATATTAACTAAGCCTAGGATAATTAGTTAGCTTAGGTGCCTATAGCCTAAATTATAATTAAAGGAAGAGTAGCTATGTCTACAGGGTTTAGCTCTTTCTTCTTCTAGCATAGTTATAATATAGATCTAGTCTAGGTAGACCTAGACTTAACAGCAGAATTGCTATACTAATATATAAAAGAACCTACTAAAACTATAGTAAGTATAGTATAGAAGTTTACTAAAACAATTAACTTTATTAAAGCCTAGATAGTAGAGGCATAGCAGATATAAGAATAGTAAGCTAATATATACTAAAGGAAAGCCCTCTAGCTAAAGATTAGAGATAAAGTCTAGCTAAAGCTAGGAAATTAGTTCTCTAACAGCTAAGTAAGCAGAAAACTAGACTAGAAGAACTAGAAGTTTATAGTTATAGAAGTTATCTCCCTGTATAACATTAAACTAGATATTAATAGTAAAGTCTATCCTATCTTCTATATTAACTAGCTTAAGCTATGCCTATAAAACCCCCTTTATAGACAATTAAACAACAACTCCTAGCCTAGCCCCCTAGTTATTACTAACAATAATAGTATATCCTCTAAAGAATAGAAAGTTAACTCTATCTGTAAGAAAAGACAGTCTAGAAGAAGAGGTAAGAGACGTAAGTACCTAGTAAAGTAGAAAGGCTATATTAATAAAATATAGGAAAGGGAGGATATTTATAAAGACCTAGAGGCCTTAGATAGATAGCTATCTATAATAAGAGATAGGAGGAATAGGAATAGGAACTTGCTCTTAGGATTCTAGTTAGAATCTCTAGAGGGGTATAACTAACTCTCTTACCTCTAATAGGGGAAGAGAGAGAGGAGTAAAAAGAGGAGACAGGTATAAGTAAGAGGAGGAGTACTAGTTTATTAAAGAGATTATTTGTTGTATTAGCCTATCCTAAAGAATAGACTACCTTATATAGAGGCTATATTGTTATAAAGAAAAGAAACTATAAGCCTAGGTATTATCTAGCTAGAAAATCCTAAACACTAAAGATAAGAGAAGACTTAAGTACTACTCTTAGCAGAACCTCTATTACTACTATTATCCTTATTACCTGTAGTAGTGTTAGTAATATTCTTAATAAGTATTTAGATAAAGTTCTTATATTTAGCAGTAGAGGGGATCTTAAGATATATATAGAGGTTAGCCTTAAAGTAGGTAAAATATATAAGTAGTATTAAGTTAACAGTAAGCTATATTAAGTAAGGAATTAGCAAATACTCTAGAAAACAGGTAAGGAAAGAGGGAAATAACTTACTAGAGTCTTAAGCTAGACTACTACCTTCTTAGTAGTAACAGCAGTGCGCTTTGTAAGAACTACAGCAGTAGAAGAATAAGCCTTAACCTTATTAACTTTATCTTTAGACTTAGACTACTTAGTCTTATAACTAGTAGTAGGTAAGTAGGTATTAGGCTAGGATATAAGGTTAGTATAATATAAAAAGTTCTTATACTTCTTAAGGTCTGCCTAGATAGGCTTAATAACATATAGGAGCTTTATAGAGTTGCCCTTAGTAAACTGCAAGAATATATAGTACTTATTTAGAGTCTTCTAAGTTTTATATAGGGCCTAGCAGACAGTTAGCTAGAAAAGAGAATACTAAGAAGTAAGAAGTAGAAACTTACCTTATAGTAGTAAGAATAGCTAAGGATATAGAGAGCGCAGCTAGTTAAGTAGTTACTAGTAGTAAAGGTGTAGACCTAACTAGACAATATATAGTTAATATAGACCTTAGAATCTATAAAGCTACTAGCACGCTAAGTATATAGAGACTACTTACCTAGAGCTCTAGCCTAATTATTACTTAGAACCTTATTAAAGGCTTTTTTAATCTCCTTATCCTCTAGCTTAATATCTTCTAGTATAAGCTTTACCTTCTTAGCTAAGTAAGTAGTAGAAGAGGCAGAATCTGCAGAAGTAGTGCTGTAGGCCTAGGTAAGGTAAAAGAGTTAGTAAATAGGTAAATTACAGGAAGAGATAAAGCAACTTACTTACTTGCCTAGTGCCTTCTTATTAGGTAAGCGTAATACAGTTAGTAATTTAAAAGGCACTATTATTAAAATTAAGTAGGGCAGAGCAGCTAGATAATTAGATAGTAGTAGAGATTATAAGAAGAAGGTGTGTAGACTTAAAACGTAGTACAACAGAGAATGCAGAAAGTAGAGAGTAGGTAATAGAGTTGTTTTAACTAAGGCGCGCGCTAATAAACAAAGGATAAGTAGAGAGGTACTATAATAGGCTAGGCCTAGGTGCTAGCTCCTTAGCGTTTACTGCCTTAGTACTACTCTAGCTTATACTTTTTAGCATAGACTAGAGCTCTGCTACAGAGCTAACACGTCTAAAATAGAGTTATAAAAACTCTGTAACCTTTGTTCTAGAGGTTGTTCTCTATTAAATCTATCTTATATTCTACTAGTAAATTTCCTTAGAGGTTAGCTTCTTACATTTAATAGTACTTAGATCTAATAGAGAATAGAGTATACTAGAATAGCTTATAATAGTCTAATATAGTTAAGAATATAGAAGAAGAGGTTATTATATATTATTAAAAGCTATAAAGGTAGTAGGTATCTTAAAGTACTCTAAGTGTAGTATTATAGCCTAGAATACTATAAAAGAACTAAGAATACTACAGAATTATCTACTATATCTACTAGCAA
The DNA here is from genome assembly GCA_004335205.1 of Ascochyta viciae-villosae. Classification (NCBI taxonomy): domain Eukaryota; kingdom Fungi; phylum Ascomycota; class Dothideomycetes; order Pleosporales; family Didymellaceae; genus Ascochyta; species Ascochyta viciae-villosae. The sequence continues at coordinate 6,623 of SATZ01000484.1, read as the reverse complement.
ATTATAAGAAACTAGTATAAGTAAGGAGAGTGTTATACTCCTTCTTCTTAGCCTTAATATGCTTAGTTAGCTAACTCTTAGCAGGACTAGTAGTAGTATCCCTCTTAGCCTCTAAGGACAAAATTTTAACAACTAGGTTAGCAGTATAACTATTTAACTCTCTTAATTTAGTGTTAATAATAGTACTCTTAGCCTAGTATATATTAGAGTGCGCTAGAATAGCTAAGAATAGCTAAAAAGAAGGTAAACTTACCTTCTTAGTAGGAGTTAAGGCCTTAGTAGCAATCTTAGTATCTAACTTACACTTCTAACTCTTAACCTTAGCCTAGATAGACACTTTATTATGCTTATAACTAATAGGCTAGATATTAGTAATTAGGTTAGAGGTAGAAGAGATAGTACTAGAGTAAAGGTATAACTTTTTAGCATAAGGGCTATAGTTACTAGAAATAGTTAGTTATATACTAGAATAGCTTAGAATACCTTATAATAGGATAGAAAGACCTATATAGTAATCTTCTTTGCTAGAAGGTAACAGATCTTAGTAAGATAGGTAATATTAAGCTTCTTCTTATCTTTAGTATATTCTTAGAGGTTATAGTTCTTAAAGTATTAGTAAATAGCTATAAGGTAGTTATAATACTTCTTAGGTATCTATAAGATGTTAGTATACACTAAAATAGCCTAAAATAGCTAAACATACTATAAAACAGTCTAAGTTAGTAAGAAAGCACTTCTAGCACCTTATAGTCTAAATACTATCTCTATTCTTAAGCTTAAAGAGCTAAAACTTATAGATCTAACAATTTTTATTATTAAGTAGAAGGAAGTAGCAGCTAACTATACTACCTATATAACACTCTATAGTGCTAAACTAGGTAATATAGCAGATATAGATATAGATAAACTAGATAGTATAGTTAGCTATATTATTAGATACAGGTGTAAAGTTTATAATAGGTAAGAGAAGTAAAGCTAGGGCCTATATAGGCAGATATAGTCTGCTATAGCCTAGAACAGCACAGAATAGGCTGCTATACACTAGTTAGCACTAAAAGAAATTAGAAAGACCCTTTTCTACCTAAAGGTACTTATCTTAGCTAATATACGCTAGAATAGCGTATAATACCCTAGAAAGGGAATAAATAAGAAAAAGAGTAAAAAGTTAATTTTTAGAGAAACTTACTAAAGAAGGTAGTAGAATATAGGAGTAATAGACTAAATTAACAGAGAGGAGCCTTATATATAGTACCTTACTAACAGCTAGAGTAGCTATACCCTTACTACAGGAATTAGCAGTAAAAGTAAGAGAAAAAAAAGAGAGAAGTGTGCCTAGGTAAAGGTAGAAATTTAAGCCTCTAGTTTATTATTATAAGATATACTATAACAGACTACGCTAGACTATAATATCCCCTACTAGAGCCTATTAGCCTAATATTTAGTTAATTAGGACAATTAACCTAAGAAGAGAGATATTATTAGCCTAATAGCTAATGCCTTAGAGAGTTGTTACAGAGTAACCTAACTTAGGTTAAGCCTAGTATAAATAGTCCCTTATACTAGATTAATGCCTAGTATTAAATAGTCTATAGTTAACTATATATCTCTGTTCTTAATTATATTGTTACTACTTGTGTTGTTGCCTTATCTTTTAGTGCACCTTGCCTTAGGGCCTGACATCTACGCCAGCTCCCTTATTAAACTTAGCAATGCAGGACTTTAGGAAACCTTGTGTTCCTAGAAGACGAACAGCCTGCTTTGTACTTAGCAGGAGCAAGAGCAATGCGAAGGCCAGCATGAGAGCGTTTCTCTATCGTGTTTCTCTGTCGCGTTTCTTACTGTAGGTTCAAAGAACAGCGCTAAGCAAGTTACCAACACACGATATTCAAAACAAGACATCCCTCACCACGCTCCCACCTCGTACCCTTGTTCTGGTGACAGTCTAGTACATTAATATAACGAAAGAAACGTGCCATGGAATAAAAGGATGCAGGACACTAACTAGTTGAATAGCTGTCTGTGTGTTAGGTATGTTATATTGTGTCGCAGCCAAAATAGAGGCAAAATATCACTATATCCTACCTGCTAATTCTAGCTAGTAGGTAAGCGTATATTCTGCGATAGATGTTGATTCTAAGACGCTTAGGAAACGCTGGCTATGACTATAACACAACCACGCAAAGTGCTACGTGCTACATGCCACAAAAGGCTGCAAGCGCAAAGGGCGCTGGAACGCCATCTAGATGCAAAGAAAACCCGCCGCTATGTCTGGCTGGCATGGGTGAGGGGAACCAGTCTAGTTCCTTCTAAAACACAAGGAAATCGTCGCAGTGTACAGTTCCCCTTGTTACCGGCGGAAGTACTCGTCTCTTCTTTCTCCGTCTCGCTCTGGGCTGTACGGCGTGTATGCCGCTGGCGTCTGGTGCCCCATAGGTGCCGCGCCGCTGAGCAGATTGTGGTCATCGTGGAGTTGGTATGGTTGGCTCGAGTTGCTCTCAATGTGCCGCAACCCCGGTTCCGGACTAGGGCTGTACTCTCGTAGATTGCTCGGTGTCTGGTGGTACCCGGCTGGGTACGTGACGCCGTTGTCGTCGCCTGTGCGTGTGGATCCACGGCTCGAGCTACGACCACGCCCATTGTCACCCCAGAGTGTGGACGGCGAGTCGGGACGGCTGCTATCGCCGTACATGGAGCCGCGATCGGAGTTGAATTCAGAACGGTCCTTGAAGTTCTCGTAATCCATGTTGTTTTCCGAGACGAATTCGAATGGTCCAGTGGCCGAGGTTGCGATCTTGCCTGGGTTTTCCTTACTCATGCGCTTCATAGAGTAGACGTCGCCGAACGCTGCATTGTCACCAACATCGCCGTCAAGACGCCCGCGATAGACCTCAGCGAGGAGGTGCTTGCTCTTCTCGGCCACCATGGGCACGGTGAGCTTCTGGTAGAGAGCGGGATGTCCGAAGCGGGTTGCGACACGATCGCGTCTGCGGGATTCCTTGTCGATTGGTGTTTGGGCTTCGGCGCCCTTGTTGGTGTTGCCCTGGGTGTAGTACTTGATCGAGTGGTCGTACGTTCTCTTGCAGTAAAATTTGAACCCAAGCAAGAGAAATGGCAGGGGGGCCATAGAAGCTGCCATCATATACTGTTGTGTGCCACCTTTCGTGCTTACCAGGCAAGCCGTGATAACGTTCGCCAGGAAAACGCCGAACAGCATGCGATTAAACAGAACACGCCAGAAAAGGCCGCCTGTCTCGTTCTTGGTGTAGAACACGTACCTGAATAGTGTCAGTGATGAAAACATGAAGAGCAGTGTAGTTTACGAACATGAGGAGATACTTCTTCATCCAGGAATCCAGGGTGAAATAGAATGCAGTCACAACCAGAGTGACAGGCTGCAACATTCCAAAAACCAGAGTGACTGTTGAGTAAAACAAGAAGTAGTTGTAGTAGCTCGCGTAGTCGAAAGGTGGCGGAGCCGTTCGCTGGATCAGTTCACGTGGTGTTGGGTTCATGAACTTGCGCGAGAAAGAACCCCAGGCCAGATTGACAGCCTGCGACAGATCGATGACCGCACCGAGGTTGCGTTGAACGAGCCAAGTAACCCAGTATCCAGACACATCGCAGAGTGCGCCCATGAGCTGCTGGAAGGGCTCGATGGACCTGACAACAGCATTGAAACTCGAATCGCCTTCAGCTGCTGCCAAAGCACTGGTGATGATCTTGAAGACGGCTGAGAATATCGAAAAGACGATGAGATTGTTGAAGACGAAGAAGGCGTAAAGCTGGTGGATGACGTGCTTCTCGCGGGAGCTTTTGGACTGATCACCAGCTTTGATGGACAGGCGACGGAAGATGATAGGCAAGAAATAGTAGAACAGAGAAGTCAATGCCGGGGCCAGAACACCCTGCACAACGGCCCAAAATTTGGGATGCGTGTGCATCTCGGTGTTGAAGGTGTCCCAAAGAAGGGCCAAGTTGTTCAGCTTTGACAAGAAGATGGCGATACCGGCGTTTGGAATGAAGTAGAGAACAGTAAGCAGGGTGATCCAGACATTGTTGATGAATCGCCGCCATCGCCTCTGCTTGGGGTTCAGGAGCAAGTTCTTCCAGATGATGTCTTTTGGCTTGGGAGCAAGGCGGACCGTCGTGCCCTTGGGGTGCTTACTGCGCGCAACGAATGCGACGGTGTGTGCGGATTCGAGAGTCTCGTAGCTGGCAAATCCAAAAGGCATGGCGTCTCTGTTGTCGACTGTCTCGCGAGCTTCCTTGATCTTTGTTTCCAGACGTTGGATTCTGGCCGTGAGATAGTCGATGGCGTCCACTTTCTGCTTCTTGTTTGTGAACTCTGGATCCTTCTTTGATGGCGCGCACATCGGGCGTTGGGCGGGCAGCTGATTCGGGTTCTTCAGGTACTTGGAGAGGACCGCTTCCAACTCCATGACGGCTTCTTCGTGCGACTCAATCAGATCCGGGATGTCCTTTACGTTCCTGCCAATCGTCGTCCGTGGTACTTCGGGTGTCGTCTTCAAGCTGTCTGTGATCTCTAGCAGGCCCTGGTCACTGCGGTAGTTCTTGCTGATGTCTGTTACCATCAGTGTCCTGGAATGCAGACTGTTCTGGTATTCGGGGCTCTCCATGTATCTCCGTCGCAGTCGGTGCACAGCTCGGTACGTCCACCACAGGTAACCGCATACGATGATGTCGAATATGTACGCTACCACGACGAAAGCCCAAAAGACTTCGCCGGTCAGCAAGGAGGGTGTCATCATGATGAAGATGAATTTGGACTCGTCGCCCAGCTTTTGGATCTTTCGAGTTTTGATTTGGTTGGTGATGTTGACGGGAATGATGATGGCGCAACCGAAGACGGCCAGGGTGAGGAACATGTTGCGGCACATTCTCGCGAAACGCAGAAAGACGGTGGCATCGAGGCCGATTCTGTCGACGTAGTAGTCTTCGTTGGTCTTGAAGACGGGCTTGTACCAGGCGAACAGCGACTTGTCGAGCGGCGGGGGTCGATGGCTCTCGTCTGCGTGGCGCAGGCGGGGAGCGTAAACGATGGTGTTGAAAGGACGGAGTAATAGAAATGCTACGAAAATGGCACAGGTAACCGCGAGCGAGGTTCCAATAGCAATAATGACCGCGTCCGAATTTACCTGCAATGTTTCGTCAGTGTGAGGCCCAGGCAGTTATCGACGTCACGCGTACCGAAGCTCCCAACGGGTCCTGGTTCATGATTTGCTCGAACTTCTGGCCGATGCTCTCGTCCCGCGAGAGCAGCCATGTTGGCGTTGTGGCAGCCATTATGCGTGTGTGTAGGGGAGGAAGAGCGAATGTGGTTGCGCGTGCGAGCGGGCGAGGGCCGGTATGACGAGCGTCGAGGGTCCAGCGAGGGAGGCGCTCAGCACATGCCTGTATTCGCGGCCGTTCCTAAGAAAGAGTGGCAGCAGTCCAGAGACGGTGTGGGCGTGGTGTGCTGCTGACTACGACGCAGCAAGGAAAAAGGACAGAGATACAAAGGACAAGGTCACGGCCACGGCCACGGTCAACAGCTGCAAAAGAGAGTGCAAACGACAATGGCCCACGAAGAGAGCCGCAGAGATCGGCGTTCCAGGAAGCTTGTCGCGTCCGACATCCGTTGGACAAGGGCGCGACAGGGTCTGGCATGCTGCATGGCGCCCTAAGAGTGGCTCTGCGTCTCCATATTGCCGCCGCATACACGCCGACGCTTTATTTTTGTCCAGATTGCCCACCATCTTCGCTCCATTGAGAGCGTCTTCCCCCTTCAGGAGGCGCTCGGCACCAGCGTTTGCGGAGAGCAGCAGCCACTGTCCACGCTACAGCGCCCCGCCCCGGCCTGGCAACCAGAGTTGACGCAACGCTCGTGTGCAGCCTCGTGTTGCGCTCGACCAAGACACCCGTGCGCGCACAGCACCTCCAACACCGTGACCTGCACCGGTCGGGTTGTGCCGACCCATGTCACACAAGCATTGCATTCCTCACCCTGAGCACCGCGTTTCGCATCCAAGACACCGTTTTAGTGGCCCTCGAGAAGGCCTGGGGGATCGAGGCCAGGGCTGCGCTTTCATTGGCCATGCGTACTGCACAATTTGCCCATATCCGCACTTCAGCCTTGCCCGCTGCTCGTGTTTCAGATACGCACTGCGTGACGACGCGCCACCAAGCACCGTTGACATTTGACACCGTTGATATTGTTGACACCGTGACATTTGACACCATCAACATTTACCACTGTGAATATTTCTGAGTCCGCAGAGAACCCCATCCCCATCCATCCCCTCGACCAAACCACCAAACCACCACCAAACCACCCACCCAACTACCCACTCCACTATACTATTACCCGTCAGCCACAACCCACCACAAGCACGGTTCGCAACGGGAAAAAAAAAACGGCATAATCCAAGCTGGGCTCAGACAGTGTGTAAAAGATCGCACAGCGAGTCCGCAAAGGATGGGGATCTCTGGTACGCAGTATCTGTAAGAGAGGCAGTCGTCGACGTGGTGGAACGGCACGACTGTCTCTGTCATCATCGCCGTGGGTGGGTGGGTGGGTGAACCGGGGCAATACTGTACGTACCTTTCGAACAAGCCAGGGATGG
>SATZ01000483.1:0-28255 GCA_004335205.1 Ascochyta viciae-villosae | reverse complement strand
ATCTAGCAATACTAATATTGTATAGTTTTTATACTAGGCTACTAGATTACAACGCAAAGAAGTTTTAATTAAAGGTTTTAATTTTCTCTATATCTACAGCAATCCTAGTCTAGTCCTAGACCTTTTCTTAATACACTAAACACTAAACACTTTATAATTATACAGAGTAAAACAGCAGAAGACCCTTAGGGCTAGCACCTGTATATTATAGAAGTAGAGCTAAAGATCTAGGTTGTTAAGGTTTAATATCCTCCTAAGTAGTAGGTATGTATTAAGAGCGCGTAGTTAGCTATTATAGCTAAGCAGATAAGGCTACATAAGGATAGAGTAGCTAGGTAGGAAGAGAGCTATATAGGCAACACCCCTAAGATAAGAGTACCTGCTTTATCTATAGTAAATTCTAACACTTATTACACAGTATATCTAATTAGCTACTTCCTAGACCTAATTCTAGTAATAAAAGAGTATACCCTAAACAATTCTAATAAGCTAAGGTTCTAAGATCTTAACAACTTTACCTTTAGTAAGGTAAATTCTGTTATTAAGAATACTCTTAGGAATATAGAAGTAATATACGTGTTGTTTATTAGTACTATTACCTATAAAGCGTGTAAGAATTCTGCTAAGGTAAAGATAATAGTTAAGGAGATTAAGTGCCTTTATAGTAAATAGACTATGTATATTATAGAAATGCCTAAAGGTAAGAAGAGTATTACTTATAGATCTAAGATAGTTATTCTTACTAGTATACAGTTTGCGCACGTGTTACTATTATACTACCTTACTAACTTCTTTCTAGGCTAGGTAGTAGATATCTATAACAGCTACAGTTGTGTATCTAGGTTCCCTGTATAGCAGAAGTGCTAGAATTATAATAATAACACTCTAGATAATAATAATATAATTCTTATCTCTAGACTAAAGCTAATCTTATAGGTAGTAACTTTAACTAAGAGCTATATGCTAATTAGCCTAGATCTGCCTATAAATAACAATAATTAAGTGTAGAGCAGCAGCTACTAGTACTGCTCTAGCTAAAGCTATAACTATAATATAAAGTAGCTTATAACTGTTAGTAAGGAGGGTATAAGTAGTAATAAGTTCTTAATAATTAAGTTACGTACCTAGTAGAGGAATAATAGTAAGCTTAAACTCTATAACTACCTAAGGACGTTAAAGACTACAGGCAGCAGTAGTAGTAGTAGCAGGGGTAATACTAATATGTATAACATTACTAAGATTAAGGAAGAGGAGTTAGATAAAACTAAGCTGTATAATTAAGTAGATAGAGTATTATAGTAATAGAGTAAACAGATAACTATAGGGGCTTATTAGATAATTAAGTTACTTTCTGCTACGCGTCTTATATATAGATAGTTAAGCATATAACAGTAATTAGTTATATTACAGTAAGCTTATTAATAGCAGCGTTGTTATTAGCAGTATTATTATGTGTAAAGTACCTAGACAGACTATAACTAATACTAAGGTACTAGGGGATAGCTGCTATAGTGCTACGTATAGCCTTACTAGTGTATATACTAACAACTTATAGCAGTATATTTAGAGAGAGATGCTAGGATATAGCTATAACTTATATTAAGGCTAGTAGTAAGTTATGCTAAGGTATAGCAGTAAGTTATACTAAGGTATAGTAGTAAGTTACGTTAAGGCTTAGTAGTAAGTTATATTAAGGCTTAGCAGTAAGTTGTATTAAGGTATAGTAGTAAGTTACTTCTAAGTTGTACAGTAAGTTATTACTAAGCTTAATTTGTAAATTTACCTTGTAGTTATAGCTAGTAATTTTTTAATAGTTATATATAATAATTAATATTTATGCTTATATACTAGGCCTAAGCTATTACTAGAATCTTACTCTGCTACAATACTATAACTGTTACAGAATATATACTGTTTAAACCCTAGTTAATCTATCTAATAGATTACTTTACCTTTTTAGGTAGCTTAGGTAGGTTTAAGCTAGAGTCCTTATAACAACACTATAATATTACCTTATTAAGTATATTGTATATATTTATAGCCTTATAGATCTTCTATGTAAAAGAGGAGGAAGAGAAGGCTAAGAAGGAATATAGTCCTAGCTAGCAGACTATCTATAACTACGTCTGCAAATACTACTGCTTAACAGCGTCTACTAGTTAGGGCTATATCTAGGGCCTTTTTTTAAGCTAGTAGGTTTAATTTACAGTAACTACAGCTATCTTTTTACTCTACTAGTAACTATACTATTGCTATAGTGTTTATAAAGGGGGGGTAAGCTTTATCCTAGAGAGGGAATAACTGTATTTATCCTCCTTTACTGTTTTTAGATTTTTTACTTAACCTAACTACTATAGTATAAGCAACTCTAAGAAATTAATTATTAGCTACTACTCTACTTATTCTAACAACCTTATAATTACAATTTTTTAAACAGATTTAATAATTAGAGGCTAATATATTAATTCTGCTTAATAATTAGGATTAGAGGGGTTTTGTTTAGTTGTTTTAAGGTAATTAAATAAAATTAAATTAATATTTTTAAATTTATTTAATTGTTATAACTCTAGAGGATACCCTAAAAGCTACTATAATAGCTGCTAGACACTGTAAATAAGGTTTCTACTGTACTTGTAAAGCTAGTGTAAGTAGACCTATATATCTAGCAGTAACGTATATGTGTGTGTAAGTTACGTGTTTAACTTACTATACTACGTACCTACAGGTTAGGTAACTACAGACGCACGCTACCTACTTAACTAAAGTTATTACTACAGTATAATACACTATATTATACTACTACTAACACTACCTTAGGCAGATAACTATAAGGTAGAGTATAAGGGGCTTAGAGCTCTACTGTGCGCTGTTGTTAAGAGCCTTATAGTCTACGTAACCCTAAGGCTTATTAAGTATTAATTTATAACTTCTAGGTATTATTATTAATAACTTATAAGGCCTTCTAAGTAGTAATATACATCTTCTATTAAATAAACGCTGTCTTGCTCTTACCTACCTTACTACCCTCTATAACTTTATTATACCTGCTAGCATTAAGTAGTTTAACCTTAGCCTTCTTTTTCTTGCCTCTCTCCTTACTCTTACTTGCACGTTTACAGCCTACAGTCCTCTTTATAAGCAGCCTCCTCCTCCTCCTCTTAGGCAACAGTATTAGTAGAAGATAGGTAGCTAATACTATTGTTCTTAACAACCTCCTCCTTAATATACTTTACAGTAGAGATAAATTCCTCCTTACTGTTATTATTAGCAGTATTAGACTCTTTATACAATATAAGAGTCTTTAATAAATAAGCTTACTTATAACTAACTAGATAAAAGGCTAGTATCTTGTTAGAGGCTGTGTTGTTAGAAGTTATATTGTTGTTAAGTATCTTAGCTAAAGTCTTGCTGTAATAAAGCAATATAGTACCTTTAGGGGTGTAGAGAGTTCTAGGCATAGCTACAGTCTTAAAGGAACAGAAGGGGCTTAGGGTAGTATTAGTAGTCTAGTAACCTAAGCTAGTACTGTTAGTAACTGCCTTCCTACTGCTACGTAAGTTAGTTAAGTAATAAGAAACTGCTTTTAGGGTACAGCCTAAGCCTAGAGTTAGTTAATAAACTCTTATAGGTTAAAGAGAAACTAACCTTTGCTAATTTCTATAGCTAGGTACTTAAGAAACTTCTTTAAGATCTTAATTTTGTAAGAAGTAAAGGTGCTCTTTAGAATCTGCAGTTGCTTATTAGTTAATAGACAAAGTTAAGAGTAGGTATATATTAGAAAAGCACTTACTGTCTAATCTTTATTAGTAGTCTAGTTAACTATTATAGGTAAAGGTATATAGGTAGTAACTTAGCTTAGTTAGCAAAAGTGCTTTAGGCTAGCTGTAGGTCTTAGCGCAGAGATGTATATTAAAGTAAGGCATCTATAAGTATAACTAGCCTACTACTTTTATAATTCTGTTACTATACAGATTAAGTCTAAGTTCTTTAGACAGCTTTATAATAAGCTATAAGACAAGCCTAGTATCTACAATAAATAGGAGGGTAAGTAGCAACGTTTAATAGGTAGTAGGTTAGCATAGGGTATAACTGTCTGTAACTTAGCAATAGTGTACTCTAAAGCTTATTAGAAGGTAGTTTCTACAGGTAGTTATTACTAGATAAGGCTAGTCTGTTTACTTTAATAGCACGTCTTCTTACTAGATAGCTTCTTTAATCTTACACTTAACTACCCTACTTTTAATAAAGCTAAGAGGTATAAGAAAAAGACTAAGTATAATTTGTTAGTAGAAGAGTACAGAAGAACTAGTTGCTAACAGCTTAACCTACTATATAATTATAGCCTGCTACTTTTATAATTCTGTTACTATACAGATTAAGTCTAAGTTCTTTAGATAGCTTTGTAATAAGCTGTAAGACAAGCCTAGCATCTATAACAGATAAGAGGGCAAGTAGCTCCTATATTACTACTACTTTGTGCTTATACTTCTTAGACCTCTAGTATATACTATAGCTACTAGCTAAACTACAGAAGCAGCTATGCTTCTGTGCTAGCCTTAGGCCTCTGCTATTAGCTAGCTTAAGTAAACTATCTATAGCTTAAGTAGTAACGTTTAATAGGTGCTAGGTTAGCGCAGGGTGTAACTGTCTACAGCTTAGTAATAGTATACCCTAAAGCTAAGAGGTATAAGAAAAAGACTAAGTATAATTTATTAGTAGAAGAGTACAGGTCTTATAAAGAGGCTATTAAATAACAGTATGTAGAGAAACTATAACAGAATAAAGAAACAAAAGAAGAGCTAGCTTACAATAGTGCTAATACCCCCTTCTACTAGCCTTTAGCCTAGAGGGGGCCTATACCTATTATATAGGCTAGAGGGCCTCTAGTAGTAAGGCGCGTTACTTACTATAAGAGCTGCTTAGTAGTAAGCTGCTAAGCTTCTTTAGGCAGAGCGTTAGGGTAGACATATTTACTAGTTATAGCATGTTATGTTAAAACACTACAGTATATTATATTAAGAGATTACAACAGGTTATGTTAAGAGATTATAGTAAGTTATATAAACAGATTATAGTAAGTTATGTTAAGAGATTATAGTAAGTTATATAAACAGATTATAGTAAGTTATATTAAGAGATTATAGTAAGTTATATAAACAGATTATAGTAAGTTATGTTAAGAGATTGCAGCAAGTTATATAAACAGATTATAGTAAGTTACGTTAAGAGATTACAGTAAGTTACGTTAAGAGATTATATTAAGTTATGTTAAGAGATTATATTAAGTTGTATTAGTATATTATAGCAAGTTGTATTAAGAGACTATAGTAAGTTATATTAGGAGACTATAATAAGTTATATTAAGAGATTATAGCAAGTTACATTAAGAGATTGTAGTAAATTATATTAAGAGATTATAGTAAGTTATATTAAGAGATTATAGTAAATTATATTAAGAGATTTTAGTAAGTTGTATAAAGGGATTATAGTAAATTACATTAAGAGATTATAGTAAGTTATATAAAGAGATTATAGTAAATTATATTAAGAGATTATAGTAAGTTATATAAAGAGATTATGTTAAATTGTATTAAGAGGTTATAGTAAATTATATTAAGAGATTATAGCAAGTTATATTAAGAGAGTATAGCAAGTTATATTAAGAGAGTATAGCAAGTTATATTAGAATAGTATAGTAAGTTATATTAAAATAGCAGGTATATTATGTTAAAACACTAGTAAGTGCTTATTATAGATTTAACTTGCAGCAGTATTATACGTAACTTATAGCAGTATTATGCGCAACTTACAGTAGTATTACACGTAACTTACAGTACTATTTTCTTTACAGCAGCGTAGTAACTTATAGTAATATTCTGTAACTAACTATAGGTTAGCTGTGCTTTATTGTATATACTAGCACATAAAGCAAGTAGGCAAAGTAGGAAAATAATACTATCTATTTATAAGACTAATACTATTCTTATACACTGTAAATTAGGTAAAACAACTTAAGCAGTGTTATCTGCTGCAACGCTATAGCTAACGCTAGGCTGCCCTACGTATATTATAACTAGAAAACCTTAATCTATCTGTTAAGCTTATTGTCCTTACTATCTGCTATCTCTTTAACTTTGTATATAGTAGCTAGAGCCTCTGTCTCTATGCTTAACGTCTCCTTCCTACTAATTAGCCTACTAGTAATTATATCTGCTCTAAGCTAGCGCTTAAGCACCTTACTTATAGTATATAGATTAGGATACTTACGCTTAACTAGGTTAATAAAGACGTCTAGCTGGCTTATGCAAAGCGCTTACTCTAGCTACTAGTAGGATACCTGCTTATGTAGTATTAATAGCAGACTGCTTTAGCCTAGGCCCTCTATAATAGCGTACTAGCGTACTACTTACTTTAGCTAATTATAAAAGACTTTATTATCTCTCTTTATAGGGGTAGAGTAGACTAACTTTACTAATACTGTAATAGCTTCTGTATAGACTAGCTCTTTCTTATAGTAGTTACGCGTTTAGTTGTTACTTACTACAAAGTTATACTACTAGATCTGCTTAATCTTCTAGGTATAGGCCTTGCTTAGCTATATAAACACCTACTGCAATCTAATATAAATAGTAGCTAGCTTTATCTTATAGCGCCTGCACCTATTCTAGGTAATATAGAACATACTATTAGAGTTATATAATATACCTTATACGTTCTCCTTAAGCTGTAACTACAGAGTCTGTATAGCTTAGCTACGTGTGCTAACTTAGAAAGGCGTACCTTCTTTCTGCTACACCTATAGGAAGTATACTGTATAGTAGCATAAGGACTAGTTGCTAAAGGCTCTAGCCTTCTCTAGTATTGCATAGGCTGTAAAGTAGGGCGTAGGAGAAGTTATATAGAAGTTAGCACTATTAGCAACGCCTTGCTTAATAATCTAGGTAATAGTTACTACGTCCTTCTAGGCTATAGAGTTGTAGGTAGCCTACTCCTATAACAGCGCCTTATTACTTAGAACCTGTAGGCTAAGGTCTGTGCATCTCTTTGCATAAGACGCTTCTAACTTCTAGTTATATTAGAGCTTAGCGTAGTAGTTATTATTTATAGTTATTATAATCTGCTTAGGCACTAGCTTAATTATATCTTTAGTAGGCAGAAGGGGTGTTAGAGGTAGTAACTTACTAATATCTACGCAAACACGCTTAGGATAAGAGTCTAGCAATTCTAAGGCAACACACTGCTTCTTTCCTAGTTATAAGCAACTAGACAGTTATATAGATAGAGGGTCCTCTCCTTTACTATTATATTAGGCTGTACTTACAGACACAGACACTAGAATAACCTCTGCTTTCTATCTCTTCTCTATAACAGACTGCGCTGCGTATATAAGACAGCCCTAGCTCTTAGTAGACAGAGCGTTATTAGAGAGTATCTTATAGAGCAACTATATAGCAGTAAGAAAGGAATAGGTAATAAAGACAGGCTTATAGTAATAGAAATTGTCTAGGTTAGGAACTAGCTAACCTGTACTATACAGGATTTTATTCTTATCAGCCTGTAACAGCAAACTCTGTATACACTAGATAAACAGCTACTTATAGTCTTTATTTAGTAGTTTATATCTATAGTAGTTAGTAATAGCTACATTGCTAGGCATAGAGAAACTGCGTTTACTACTATTAAATTGCTCTATAGCTTAGTATAGAGTAGTAGACTAGTACATGTTATTAGCGTGCTTCCTTTAAGGCTACTAGGGTTATAATAGTAATTTAAGAGGAAGAGGTAAGAGAGAAGAAGAGAAGGTTAAGAAGACAGCGTGTGCTTAGATATAAAGGTATAATAGACAGATATATAGACGTATAGACACACAGTAACTTACAGCTAAGTACTACTTATAACTTACTATAGCCTAACTAACTACAGCCTTAAGTTACTACTACTTACAGCTAAGAGCCTAATATAACTTACCCTAGCAGCCTTAACTACTAATCTACTATAACTTATAGTAACTTACAGTAACTTATTAAGTATAATATACAGTTTTACTTAGGTCCTAGGTAACCTGCTATAGGGAACTAGGATTAAACTGCAGCCTAATAAGTTAAGACTGCGCACTAACTAGCTAGATAAAAGATTACCTATTCTTAGCACCTTAACTAGATTTGTTAATAATTAAGTTACTCTGCCTAAATTTGTAAGTAAATAAGTACTTAGATAGTAAAAAACTTAATAAACTTAACTTAATTAGTTAGCTAGGTAGATGCTTAGATTTTTTTTTTAGTGTTATAGCCTTAGTAAAAAACTATGCCTTAGTAAAAAAAAAAGTGTAAAGTTAACTAAAAACACTATAAGGTGTTCCTTAGCTAACTTAAACCTAGAACTCTAGAATTACTAGTTCTAGCTACTGTAGTTAGTCTAGATTTAAACTGCTATAAGAAAATTAAAGTGTAATAGTCTATTGTTATAGGCTTAAACCCTAGCACTACTAGTAAGGTAGTGCTACTACAAAGTATAGTTTATATAAAAACTACTAGAGTTTTTAATTATATATACCCTAACTCTAAAGCAGTTAGTAGAATATATATGTATGTTGTAGCTAGCGTTAGTAACAGGCAAAAGTAGATCTATTCTGCTGCTACTAACACTCTAATTAGCAGAGAGACTAGCATATAAGCTGTAATACTGTTTTAGTATATATTAGGAGTTTAGCAAGCTACTAATAAATTAACATAGAACTTAATTAGATAGTAACAACAACAACCTAACTATAACTACTAATTTTATTTCTAGTAGTTAGGATCTCTATATTTGTATAGTCCTAAATAGCTCCTGTAATAGTAGGCCTAGTTTACAGTTACGTTATTAAATATATTGTTACTTAAGTTTATAACAATAGACTATTACATCTCTTTAATAGTCCTTTTCTACAAGATGCTTAAAAAATTCTCTACAACTACTACGCAATTATTTTTCTTAGATATTTTAGGAAAGTTAAGATGTACTACCTATATAAACTTTCTAAGCTAGGTTTAAAAAAAATAATACATAGTTATTTAATAGTGTAGTTTTGTACGCTATGTTAAAGCAGACAAGGCTAGGTGCTAAGTATTATTATTATCTATAACTAGCTTAACGTGTTAACTACGCGTTAAGTAAACCTAACCTACTATCTAAGTTACTATTAAAATAAGCACCTAAGGTAAGAGACGCGCAGCTCTATTAGTAGAAGACACTCTACTACCTACTAAACATTACTAGCAGCTAACTTAGTAGCTTCTTAAGAGTTAATAACTAGTATTACCTCTACTTATATAGACTTAGCACACAGCACGCGCAACTACTTTAGTATTACTACCTTAGACCTAGTAAGCCTTTCTATATTGTTAGTTACCTATATATCTGCTCTTTATACGCTCTGCCTTATAAACTTCTATAGAACACGTGCTGTTTAAATTAATAGTACGCAATAATAAGGTAAGGAGTATATTATTACTACTAGAGGATAGCTCTATAGCAGCAACAGAGGCCTCTAATAACAGGGATAGTACGCTAGATAATAGAGATTACTTTGCAGACAACTTTAAAGGTATTAACTTTAGATAATTATTAGGTTTTATAAAGCTACTGTTATAACATGCGCATAAGAAGTTGTAGGTTTTCTATTATAGCTATTACTGTGTACTAGAGAAAGATCTCTATTACATCTTCTTTATCTACTGTACCTGCTATCTATTAAAGGCTATAGATTGTAGTAGTGCTAGAAAGTACAACGTTACTAATACTATATTAACAGTAGTATCTTATCTTAGAAAGCACTACAACCTTACTCCTAGTAGTAAGTAACCTGCTATTAATCTAGTTAGGCAACACTTAGTACAACAGATGTTTACAGCTAGCAACCTATTACCTTAAAACCTAGTAAACGTAATAGGCACTAGCCCTGCTAACTACTGTTTAGGGCTACTAGCTAGCCTGCCTATATTTCTGTCTGTGCTCTACTTAGGGTGCCTAGTACTATAACTCTTATAATAAAGATATAAGATAACTGCTAGCTTTATAAAGAGGTGCTTAAGGTACTTACACAGGACTAGACTATCTAAGAAAGCTACTGCGTGCAGGCAAACCTATAGTTAGAGCTTACTAGATAGACGTAGTACCTACACAGCTAGCTAAGAGCAGACCTTCTAAGCGCTTACTTACTACCTAGTAAATAAGATAATACTGCTAGCTAGAAGGAAGATAGAGATAATAAGGGAGATAATAACTAATAGGGACAACAACAAGGACAATAATAAGGATAACAACAGAGATAACAACCTAGCAAAGAAATATTAAGTACTAGAGGCTATAGTAAGAAGATACTTATTACCTATCTCTACTAATCTAGCTGTAAGTTACTTACTACTGTTTTGTCCTATATAAGGTAACTAAGGACTAAAGTGTTAGTATAACTCTAACTTAACAGATTAAGATATTTAACTACAAGAGGTAATATATAAAGTATATTATTTATACTACTAAATCTAGTAATTAGGTAGTTCTTAACTATACCTAGATTCTAGCCTAATATAGAAAGTTTACAAGGGAACTCCTTTATTAGTTTTAGAAAGATAAGGTATATTAAACACTAATTAATAGCTGCTTAAGAGTACTGCAGGTATAGGAAGAACTACTAAACACATATAACATAATCCTTAATACTAACTCTAGAAAGCTATTAAAACCTAGTTAGCAGATTAGGAGCTATAGTGCGTACCTACTTATTATAGTAGATAGTAGCTTAGTTAGATTTTAAGAGGTAAACAAAAAAGTTAAATACTTTATTATTGCTTAGACTACTGTAGTAAAAGCTTAGTTGTGTTAGAAAAATAATAATATCTAGATAAGAGAACTCTAAACACAGTAAAGGTAAGTCCTTAGCCTTATAGAGTACTGCAAGTATTATATTTAGAACCTAAGAGGCGTTAAGGCTGTAGTTTACACACTAACACTTCTAGGTCTAAGAAAACTGCACGTTCTACTACTTAACCTTAATAACTAGGGCCTTCTAAAGATTAATACAGCTGCTCTACTAACCTTGTCTATAAAGGCTGTAGTTAACTAGCTAGGTAAGATAGCAGCTAGCTACAGCTTCCTCTGCTACCCTAGCAACAGCTTTAACAGGTAGAAGAACTAGCTCTCCTATTACTTACTAGCTAAGGCGCTGCTAATAGAGTGCTTCTTCTATAGTATAGCGTAGCGTAAGCTAATAGTTATTATATATATAAACGCTGTGCGCAGGTTTAAAGAGGGCCTCTTTATACTAGTACACCTCTTAGCTAGAGCCCTGCTGTAATTATATAGTAGGTTAATATATCTTACACCCTAGCAGTAGCTTTAGCTAAGTAGGTAGTGTAGGCCTATAGTTGCCTAACCTGTAGGTGTATAGTGTAGTAAGTTAGATACGTAACCTACACAGACACGTATATAGCTACTACTAAGTAATCTCTTAATACAACTTACTAAAATCTCTAAACGTAACTTACTATAATCTGCTAATATAACTTACTATAATCTCTTAACACAACTTACAGTAATCTCTTAGTATAACTTGCTAAAATCTGCTAAGGCAACTTGCTATAATCTCTTAACGTAACTTGCTATAATTTCTTAATATAACTTGCTATAGAGTCTTAATACAACTTACTATAGTCTCTTAATGTAACTTACTATAGTCTCTTAATACAACTTGCTATAGTCTCTTAATATAACTTACTATAGTCTCTTAATATAACTTGCTATAGTCTCTTAATATAACTTACTATAGTCTCTTAATATAACGTACTGTTAGATACTTTATACATATAAGTAAGACTCTAGTATTACTTACTTAAATACTTTCTATATAGATATAACACCCTACTTAAAAAGAAGGTTATTATAGGAACTAGGTGCTAGGCTATATTAAATAGGGACGCTATATTAAACGCGTATACTATTAGCTACTCTTAGATAGCTAGAATATACTGCTACTCTTACTATACTCTTCTAGTAACTGCTCTCTAGTCTGCTTAAAGACATCTCTTATTAAGGGGGACTACCTTAACAGTATTAAGTTAGCTAGGCTAGCTAATATAACTGCTCTAGCGCCTACCTCTGCCTACCTTACTACAGCACCTTGCTCTTACGTAAATGTAACTATTAGTATATCTAGCTTATCTAGACTTAAGCTCTATATCCTAGCCTGTATAGACAGTATTAGGGGTACATACTCCTTCTACATAGCTATATTAAGTCTTTTACTTCTACTAACCTAGCCTATAACTTAGTACTACTTACTATTATCTAAGTCTAGCATCTCTATGCCTACCTTTCTATATTCTCTAATTAGTGTTGCTGTGTTCTATAAGTTAGTAAGAGTATAGGTCTGCGCTGTGCAGTGCACTTTACAAACTAGCTAGTAGACAACAGTTAACAGCTAAGTAGGTAGTAGAGGTTTCTTTAGCAGTAGCTACTTCTCTACTAGCTTCTTTCTATATACTCTCTTACACTATATATACACATACTTAGAGTAGGCAAAGATAAATAAGAACTATATTATCTGCCTAGTCTGCTCTTTAGTAGTATTCTTCTTAGTTAATTAGATTAGTACGCTGCTTAAGAGGTAGAGCAGGATCTAGTGCGTTAAGCAGATAAGATAGAGGTATTACTCTATCTACGCGTCTACTCTCTAGAGGCTAAGCTAACTCTTAATAAACTTAAAGCTCTGCTACAGTATAAGCTAGAATAGTAATCTTGCCTATGCCTTATACTTAGTGCTGTTACCCTAGAGAAAGAGCAAGTCTAGTAGGTTAGCTACTTTTATAATACGTATCTAGTTACTAGCAATAATGTGTAGTAGTGCTTAGATACTATCTTTAAGAAACATCCTATATATACTATAGTAGTAGAACAGAATACAGCTATTTTACTCTATAGCAGCCTGTGTTAGCTCTAGGTGTGTCTTATATACTGCTAGCATTACTAACTATATATTAGTATTAAACTAGTTTAAGTTAAGAGTAAAGATATACTCTAACTACTTCCTAAGCAGCTAGAGGTTCTGCTTTACGTTATACTACGTAAACTACTAGGTTGCCTAGTAGAAGCAGGTATATATATTGCTAAGGTCCTTTACTACTCTTTATTAGTGCTTATACTTGTTATGCACTAGCGTGTTCTCTATAAGTATATTGTTGCTATACAGCTAGGTAAGCTACTTAGACGCCTAGCTAAACTTAGGTAGAAACTAGCTAAGCCTATAGTTAGCTATAGTCTGCTGCATCTCTAGTCCTTCTCTTACTATAATATCTACCCTACACGTCTACTTCTAGTAGTTCTTAAACAGCAGTAACTTCTTAGCTAGTAGGTTGCTACTATAGCAGAACTACAGCGCCTGCAGAACTACTACTATTACTATTATCTCTTATAGTAAGACACTTAGGCCTATATTAGCAAGTATATGCTTAAATAGTATATAGTACTTATTTATCTGCGTATAGAGGAACCTAAAAAGCACCTATAAGAGGATAATATAGTATAAAAGCAGTAGCAAAGTGTTGTTAGCATTACTATTGCCTTTATAGTCTTACTCTTCTTATAGGCTGTATATGTTGTCTATTATAGCTAGAGATATATAATACTCTTTGTATATACTATACAATTACTACTAGCTGTCTTTAAAGTAGATAGGAGTACACCTCTTAATGTATACGTATGTAGCAGTACAGACCTTCTTATTCTAGGAGATACTACTACCCTACTTCTGTAGTAAGTAGACATAGTAAAGATTAAGTACTAGATTCTCTACAGCCTAGTTGTTAAACATATACACCTTAGACACGTTAAACAGCAACTTAATAGTAGTATAGAACTACAAGTATACTAGCCTATTTATACTCTCCTATCTACGTAGTTTTGTTAATAGTATTAGGCCTATAGTGTCTTACATAGTTACCTATAGGTATATTATTACTAGTAGACTACCTTTAGCTTATATACTGTCTACTAGAAGCTTTACCTATATATATATATAGGCCTCTAAGCAGTAGTGTTTCTAGAGAAACATTTCTGCTTTAAAGTTATTAGTAACAGTATTGTATAGCAGTGTGTAATCTCTTAAGTATACCTTCTTTGCTATGTCTATAAATGTACAGCTCCTACTATAGAACTATAAGTTAGCAATTTTGTCCTATGCTGTCTCTTACGCCTAGTAGGTAGTTACTAGACTAACGCTTAGCTCTTATATATAGGTAAGCTTTATATTCTTAGTATTTACAAAGAGCGTAGCACTCTTAAAGCAACTTAGGCCTAGATTCTTAGTAATTCTCTTAAGTATTAATATCTACAGCCTGTCTAGGTGTTTAGCCTATAGTGTAAGCAGCAGGATCTGCTCTTATAAGCTGTTCTTATTCTGCTTAGCCTCCTTTAATATTATAGTAATGTCTATAGCAGTAATATCCTCTAAGTAGAGATAGTACTTTATCCTAGCTGCTAGTACTAGGGTATTAAGAGTAGGAAGCAGCACTACGTCTAACTAGAGCTGCTAGTCTTACTTACTAAGAAAGGTACTGTGCTTATACAAACTCTCTAAATACAGCTTAGAAAAGAAGACGTATACTAGTAGTAACTAGATACTGCTTATAACTGCACTAAAGTAGTAATACAGAATCTTATACAGCAGCAGTATAGTTATAGTTAGCTTATTATAGGTATTATACGCTCTAACTGTTAGCCTAAAGTAAATATTAGTATCTAGGTTAAGAGTAGTATACGCCTAAAGGTACTACTTAATTTCCCTCTGTGTAAATACTAGGCTGCTAGGAAAGCAGCACACGCTGTCTATATTAAACATTACTTTAACACTACACCTCTTCTTACTTCTGTTATAGTACTACCCTAGGCATAAGCTATAAGGTAGGTTCTTATTATATATACCTGCGTTCTTAGAGTATATAGCTAGGCTTATACTCTTAAATATAGCCTTTAAGTTAAGCTCTTTAAGTAAGAGAGACTGTTTTATTATTATCTTAGAATTGTTAATAATGTTAGAAAGCAGTTAGCTTCTATTATACACTCTGCTAAGTAGGTGTATAATCTACTTAAGACTCTTATAGATTAAGTGCATATTAGGCTACTTATAGTGCTCTTAGTGTCTTCTTTCTACTACCTTATACTCTTTATATATATAGCTCTAGAATTTCTGTAGTTACTTTGTAAGCTTATATGCTGTTTACTCTATAGGCAGTGTTGCTAGGCTACTAGCTCTAGGCGTTAATTATATAGACAATACTGCTTATTTAATATCTAGATTAGGTATATCTTACTGTTCTAGTGTTGTAGTAGGCTAAGAGCTAATATTTTAGCTAGACAGCATGCTGCAGGTTAAGAGTTAGTTAGAGAAGAACTGTAGTAATTAAGGCGTCTGCCTTAGAAAAGTACTCTGTACAGGAGGCACTTTAGCAAGCTACTATATATAACTATTACTTAATTATTATCTTGCTATAGAGCTAACCTAGAATAGAAGCGTGTTACTCTGTGTAGAAAGTAGAGTTCTACGCTAGCTACCTCTATTTCCTAACCTAGCTAAAGACACTGCTTTCTGCTAGACTAGTGTCTAGAAGCTATAAAGAGCGTCTTCTAGCATGTTGTTACTATTCTCTGTAATAGATGTAGATGCGTAACTCTTACTACAAGTATACTTAATATTAGATAGTAACTCTATTAACACATACTTAGCTCTTAGATCTATCTCTTCTACTTATTATATAATACGCGCCTTATGCTTATCTAGCTTATAGGCCTATTCCCTATTACTTGCTTAAAGTTAGCTAGTAACTTCTACAGCCTTAACGTTATTATCTGCAAACAGTGTAAAGGGTCTCTTATTATCTCTATCTTTGTCTTTGTCTAGGAGATTATAAAGAACAATTATCTTAGAGCTAATATAAAGGCTAACACCTAGCCTAGTTGTAGCTAGAATATTAGAGGGTACAGGTACATAGAGGACAAAGTCTAGGTAAGTTACTTATTACTTTCTACGTAATTTTAATGCGTAGTAAGTCTTCTAATTCTAATGCGTAGTAAGTCTTCTACCTTACTTCTACTTTCTCTTTATTAGTAATATACTTTCTTAGTCTTTTTTATAGTATGTTAAACGTTATATATTATCTTAGCTTGTCTAGAACGTAGTTTAAGAAGGTGCTTAGGAGTTAGTATAGGAAAAAGGTCTAATATAAAGGAGGTTTAAACTAAAACTAGATTAGAGTGCCTAGTATCTGCTTTCTATATTAATTTAACTTGCCTAGAGCGTTTACATAGTAGGTACTATAGTTTCTTATACAAAGCTAGCAAAGAAACACCCTTATAATAATTATTTAGTAGCTAGTATAGGTAGTAGGTAATAATATTGCTATTATATAGGGCAGAAACACTATAAGGTCTAGTTCTATAAGTTATAATTAACTTACAGAGCACTGTTTAGCCTGTTTAGAGTTAGCTAGAGTAGTTACTAGCTATATAGTGCTAGACCTAGAGGTAGGCAATAATAACTCTTTTTAGCCTAGCGCAACTTATATTCTATACTATAATACTGCCTTCTAATAGCGTAATAACTATAACTTAAATTATAGTTCTATAAGTTGTAATTAACTTACTATAAGTTATAATTAACTTATAGAACCCTATTTAGCTAGTGCAAGATTAGCTAGAGTAGTTACTAGCTGTATAGCGCTAGACCTAGAAGTAGGCAATAATAACTCTTCTTAGCCTAGTACAACCTGTGTTCTGCACTGTAGCAACACCTCCTTTTAGCTGTAATAACTTAATAACTATACCTTAGACTATATTTTAGAAGAGTACGTTCTCTTTACATAATTATACACTCTTAATTTAACTCTAAAATATAGAATTTAACTCTAACTATAGCTAATACTAGGTTAGTGCCTATAGGCGTATACGTAAACAAGTTAGGATAAAAGTACATTATATTAACTAGGTTACCTACACATGTTCTTTAAGGTGCCTAGAACCTATAAAGCACAGTTTATATTTTCTGTTCTTACTTTACCTTTTTTACTGTTTTAATGCTATTTAAACCCTCTTTTACTATTTAAATCCTTCTTCTTAAAGCATGTTTCCTCTCTAGCTAGTAGCAGATATAACGTTCCTCTACGCTAGATAAACAGGTTAACTAGTTCTATAGTTATATAAGTAAACGTTTTTAAATTAGTTATAAACTATACCTAATTATTATAGTAGCAAGGTTTATAGCTTTATTCTTAAGGTTTATATTAGTTTAGTTTAAAAGAGCCTTCTTCCTATATACACTAGCATTATATTTAATAATAGTAGCCTAGTAGAGACTAAATTTGTTAACATATTTAAGGAAAGCTGTCTCTTTTCTAACTATCTAATGTACTCTTTTCTGTGTTACTATTATACGTTAGTAAGATTGCTAAACTTATACCTCTACCTAGTAGCTAGCTAGGTTAGGAAGAGGTCTATTATACACTGTAGTTAGACTAGCAGAGCAAATGTTAGAGGTGCTAAATAGCAAAGAAGTTAACCTAAGTTAGTGCTCTAAACAATTTGCACAGGTTGTATATTAAGTTACTTAGTTTACGTAACAGGAGAGAACCTAAGGCAGCTCTTTATTGCTTCTATCTGCTAAGATATTACTAGATTAAGAGGAGTTAATTAATACAGAGAGGGAGGGAACAGAGAATAGACTAGGTAAATATCTTATTATTAACTGTTTAGAGCTGTTCCTACAGTCTTTAAAATTGTCCTTAATTAAGATTAGTGTAGAAGGGTAGCTGCTATTAGTAAGACAGTTTAGGGCTAAGCTAATAATAGCTGTCTAGAAGGATGTATTATAAGGATATAACAGCCTTATATCTCTAAACAGCAAATAAGAAGGTGTAAAAGGGAACTCTATGTTTTCTACTTTAAGCACTAACCTGCTAGAGTGTTACAAAGCTAGTTATCTAATTAAGATGCAGAACACTTTAAGTGCTGTAGAGAGCACTTCCTATTAGCTAGATTATTTAATATTCTAGTGTTGTAGTTATATAACCTTAAGGGTAATAACAGTTTTAGAAGTTAAATCTAGAGACTAAAGGTACATAGACAGCCTAGTACGCTTAATTAGAGATTTAACAGTATATAGAAGAAGTAGATTATTATTTATTAAATTAAAGAATCTATTACTAAACTTAACTCTTTTTACGCTAGGCAACTAACAGAAGATAGCTCTAGGTCTAAAAGAAGGTTGCTTTATAGTTAGTGTAGGCAATATAAGTAGTGTAGAGGGGATATAAAAAGGTAAGAAGGTATGCTAGTAAGAAGAAGGCAGTGCCTTTACAGGATTAGAGGGAAGGACAGCATCTCTAACTATAGAGAGCAGAGTAACTGTAACTAGAAAGAAAATTAATATTATGTTTAACAGTACTTAGCTTTAAGTGTTAAGCAGTAGAAGAAGTTAAGTTTTTATATAGTAGGGTAGAGGTAGAGGTTGTATAAAGGGTTAAGGTTAAGAAGATTAAGCAAATTACCTTTTTTATTAACAGAAGTGTAATAAGCACAGAAATAAAGAGGCTAAAGGGCTAAATAGAGAAGTAACTAGGGGCTTTCTACTTTAGGCATGCTAACTCTTAGAAACACCTTAAAGTAACTACAGTTACCTCTTAGCACCTATATATATATATATATTCTCTTAAATTCTTAGAGGCTTAACGCTTAAGAATTTGTTTTATCTTATCTAATACTATACGTTTTTGTCCTATCTCTCTCGCCTGCCTACAGTGTCCTTGCAGAAAGTACTAGTAATAATAGCTATTGTATAAGTATTAAGTGTTGTTTAACCTACGCTTAAAAGGTTTAAATAATAGAGCCTATAGATAGAGGGGGCTAGTAGAAGAGAAGGAAAGGAGAGAGCAGGTTAAAGTTTAAGAGTAACCTAGCCTCTTTATAACCTACTATTAACCCTAATATAAAGCTAAGTAGATATAAATAGAATAGAGATACTTATAACACGTAAGTATCCTTAAATATATTTTAAGGTAGGCAATAATAACTCTTCTTAGCCTAGTATAACCTGTGTTCTACGCTACTATACTACCCTCTAACAGTATAACAACTATAACTTAAATTATAGTTCTGTAAGTTGTAATTAACTTATAGAGCTCTATTTAGGCAGTGTAAAATTAGCTAGAGTATTTACTAGCTGTATAGTAATAGACCTAGAGGTAGGTAATAATAACTCTTCTTAACCTAGCGTAACCTGCGTTCTACACTACAGCACTACCTTCTAACAGCGTAATAACTATAACTTAGATTATAGTTCTGTAAGTTGTAATTAACTTATAGAGCTCTGTTTAAGCAGTATAAAGTTAGCTAGAGTAGTTACTAGCTGTATAGTAATAGACCTAGAAGTAAGTAATAATAACTCTTCTTAGCCTAGCATAACCTGCGTTCTATACTGCTACACTACCCCTTAACAGCATAATAACTATAACTTAGATTATAGTTCTATAAGTTGTAATTAACTTACAGAGCTCTATTTAGGCAGTATAAGGTTAACTAGAGTAGTTACTAGATATATAGCAGTAGACCTAGAGGTAAGCAATAATATCTCTTCTTAGCCTAGTAGTAGGTAATAATAACTCTTCTTAGCTTAGCGTAACCTGCGTCCTGCACTACAGCACTACCCCCTAACAGTATAATAACTATAACCTAGATTATAGTTCTATAAGTTGTAATTAACTTATAAATTACTGTTTAGTAAGCGTAAGGTTAGCTAGAGTAGTTACTAGCTGTATAGCAGTAGGCCTAGAAGTAGGTAATAATAACTCTTCTTAGCCTAGCGCAACCTACGTTTTATGCTACAGTACTACCCCCTTTTAGCCCTTATATCTTAATAACTAGACCTTAGACTGTAATTTAGAAGAGTACGTTCTCTTTACACAATTATACGCTTTTAATTCTACTCTAAAATTTAAAATTTAATTTTTTAATGTTTGTCTAACCCTAGGCCTATTTCCTCTCTTCTAGGCTTGTATTTATCTTAGATAGCTTCTAGATAACTTAGAGAATAAAGCCTACAGTAAACTCCTAATAGCCTTAAGAAGCCTGCTTAGATATATCTGTTAATACAGCTAATACTTTAAGTTAAGTGTCTAGGTTGTTTAAAATCTTAATAACTGTAGCTAACTTATACTACCTAACTTCTGTCCCTAAGAGCGCTAGCTCTTCTTTAAAGGATTTAAAGAAGAGCAAAATATACTAGTCTACTAATACCTAAAATACTGCTAATAATTACTTAAAATAGAGCGCTAGTAATATAAAGGACTAGTATAGCTTATATGTAGAGCAATCTAGAAGTAGTAGTATAGATACCTTGCTTAGCACTGCTAAAGGATAGTATAGTATAACTAACAGCTAACTCTGTACCTTTACCTTATTATCTAATATACTTTCTAGTTTACTTAAGCTAATAAGGATTAGTGCCTAGAAATAATCTCTTATTATAGTAGTGTTATCTACTGTAACTTAGCTGTCTTATACTAAATCTAGACCTGTAATAGTGTTAAGAAGAGCTCTATTATATAGCAGGGTTAATATTTATAGTAGTAGTAGTTCTGCAGCAGCACTATTAAGCATACCTATAGTGTGTTTATCCTACTTGTTGCTAGAAGAGGAAGGTAATTAGAAGTTAAACAACTATTTAGAGGGATTGTTACCTTAGTATATAGAAGAGTAGAGGTAAGAGATATAATTACTGTTATACGTAAACTCTTTAAACAAAGTAACTTTCTGCTATTATTAGCCTTATACAGATAATAGGTAAGTAGTAGAGACTTTAATATCTAAAGTATACTAGCTTACGTAGTTAGGTTCTAAAGCTATAGTAGCAGAATAGTAGCTATATATATTAGTATAGTAAACAGCTAAGACAACAAACTATACTTACTGTAGTTAATAGAAGAGTTATAACTAGAAAATGTATAGTAAACCTGTAATACTATGCTATAACCTAAAAGCATAGTTAGACAGGGAGGAGTAGGCAAACTCTAGGTGTCTAAAAACCTAGACTTTCTCTAAGGGACCTACTGCTCTTAAGAGCCTATTAGGGGGAGAATTAGTATAAGAAAAAAGAAAATCTAATTACAGAACTGCAGTTAAGTAAAAAAACATAGTAGAGTAAGAAAAGAAATAATAACTAAAGTAAGAAAAGTTAAAAATTATTAAAAAATTAAAGAGAAGTAGCTAGTAAAAGGGCTCTAGGTGTTATAGTTCCTTAAGCAACCTAGTAAAAGGATCTAATATAGGTAATATATGTAAGTAACACTAGAACAGTACTAAACGCATACAAATAAGGCACAAAATTTATATACAGTACTGTACTATTTGTATACACTAGTAGGTGTATATAAGAGGCATAGGAAGAGTTAGAAAATCTCTAGGTCTAGGTTATTAGACTTAGTTAAATTAGACTTAGTTAAATTAGACTTCTACCTGTAGTTATTACTATTAATAGGTAGACTTATAGAAGGTAAAGTAGAGAAAACTATTAAAGAAAGAGGGAGGAGGAAAAGGTCTTATATAGTATCCTTATAGGTCTAAGCTTCTTAGTATATAATGTTAAAACCTAGAGATTTCCTAACCCCTCTTCTATACTATAAGTCTAATGTAAAGTGTATAGTGTAGTTAGTATAAGAGTCTAGGTTTTAATAAGCTTATAAACCTAGAGTTTCCTTAGCTTCTTCTACAGCCTATAGTAGATGCATATAATATAGCATAGTAGTTACCTTTAGTTAATATTAGATAGGACTAGTATAAGTATGTTTTTATAGTAAAATAATATGCTTACTATAGTAATAACTAGGGTAGAGAAAATAATTAGGTTTGTGTAAAATATTATTTTTTTCTATAGAAAAGTATAGTTAAGGAAGTGTTAGTTTTTAGTATGTTGTTATTAGAGATAGGAGTATTAATACTTAAATAGCATTTTATATACGTCTAGGTTGTCTCTAAGAAAGTATATTTACGTAAACTAGTTTAGATCTAAACACACTTAGCCTACTTTGTAGTTATCTCTATATTTCTCTATACTTTAGAAGTACTTACTAAAGTTAGTAGTGTACTATCTAGGTAATCTAGGTGTCTAATCTAGAAAGCTGCTGCGCTTAGCATAATCTATCTATACCTCTCTTATACTAGCAATATTTTTCTATAGGTATACCTATATATCTTAAATAGCGTATTTATTATTACACTAAACTATAGTTAGAGGCTGTGTACGCGTTTTCCTAGTTCTGTCTATATTCTATTCTAGGCAGTAGTTAGCTAGTATAAGATAGGACTAGTATTATCCTTTACTCTATTTGTTCTCTAGCTTCTAGCAATATTTACTAATAATAGATCCTAGAAATCTACTTTCTAGGCAGGCTATTCTAGTGTATATAAAACTTATATAGCTTAAGAAATATATAACATAATATAAACTCTAGAACTGCTATATTACTAGCAGTTTAGTTAAGAATAAACGTTCTTGTTCTAATATATTTATATTGTATTAATATATATTATACTGTTCCTTTTCTTATTTAGCTAGTTTATATTATAGTAGTAGAGAACTAGTTTACGTTTAAGAATATTTATAGTCTAGTTGTATTAGTAGTTTTTTATTTTATAGATAGAAAGAGTTTACCTATATCTATTAGTAATTGCTTCTTTGTAATAGGTATAAGGTAGACTATCTCTCTCTACCTTAGTGTTAGTGTGTTTAGGCTTAACAGCGTGTAGCTGTAGTGTGCTAGTATAACAGAACTGCTACTACTTAGTATAGATAACAGCTAGTCTAGATACAGATATATAGGGCTATATACATTTATTAGTTATATAGGTAGAGTATAGTAAGTAGGTGTAGCTAATGCAAAAAACTCTCTACTAGTTAGTTCCTTGTGTTCCTAGTATAAGTCTTACTTATATCTAGTGTTTAATAGCGCATAAAACGTCTTTTAATATATATTGCACTTTTCTTCTTCTTTCCTATATATATTTTAACTAAGTTAGTTGTTAAAATACGTGTCTAGTGCCTTCCTTCTATATACTAGTAATATTCTGCTAATTTGCGCAAATTTAGCTATAGACCTCTTTATATCTAGTTCTACCTTATTATAGTCTGTGTTTAGTATGCTATGTCTAATAATAAGCTAAATAACGTATTATAACCTATCTCTTTAGCCTTGTCTACTTTCTTATGCCTAGTTAATTAAATACTTAGGTAACCTAAATTAGAATACAGCTAGAAGAAAGTCTGTATAAACACTAGCTGTAAAAGCGCTTATTATAAAAAAGATACCTAATCTATTCTTAAAAAATCTAGCCTGTGTGCTAGTCTTCTCTTCTCTTAACAACTTACTATAAAATTACTTACATTGTAATTACTTAGTAAGTTTGTCTACTATAGCCTAGCTGTTAATATAGACAAGGATTTTCTAGAATTTTACAACTTCTTGTTAGATATATTACACTATCTGTTTTGTTAACATTAGATTAGTTCTATTAATAGTCTATACTTTGTATTATAGATTGCTCTGCACTGTTAGTTTACAGAATGCTATAGTATTACTTAGTATACTAAGAAGCTAGAATGTGTTATATTATTCTTTAAATAGGACAGTTGCTAATAGTAATATTAGGTAGGTAGTATACTGCGTAATAGTTTAAAGGTTGTGTAGATAAGGTTAAAATTATATATTAGATAGTAAGATATAATAGAACTTATTAACTACAATCTGCTCTAATTTGCCTATAGCGCTTATACGCTAGGTAAATAATACAAATATACTGTTACTAATGCTCTTAGGTGTTGCTAGTATAATAGACGCTGTTTTATTATAGTAACTATGTTTCTATACTAGTACGCGTATACACAATGCCTTATAGGCTCTAACAATGTCTAAGCAGAGTGTAGTTAAGAGAATAATAATAATAGTCTGTCTGTATTCTAGGTAATATAATAGTAGCAGGAAGAGTAGGCTTTTACTAGACCTAGTACTAGCAATGTAGATAATAATAGAGCAGCCTATTATTACAGAACTAAGAGCTTACTCTTGCTAACCTTAAAATTAAGTATATTGTCTATAATTCTCTTACAGTAAGAAGGGAAGGTAAATGTCTATCTACTTAGATAGTTGCTTCTGCAGTGTTTATTACTAGTTATATTATTTAACTACTTTGTTGCTTTTAAGTAGGGTAGTAAACTATAGCACCTTATACTACTAGGTAGAGATTTTAAAGTGTGCTTTAGCTAGGTATTGTTTTCTAGTAAACACTTTAGTTATATCTAACACATAGACTATGTAAGCTATTTCTAGTAAGTATCTAGCTTGCATTTCTTAAGCTTCTGCTTTAGCTTCCTTAATTATCTTATCTACTTCTTCTTTAGACAGCTCTTTTAGTATCTTATTGTTACTTTTAATTTTGCGTCTAAATATAATAAGTAGATGCTAAAGGGTGCTAATGTTAATTTCTTATCCTATCTAACGTAGGGTTGCCTGTTAAATAACAAAGCTTAGTAGCTTAGACACTTTATATTGTGTTCTATTCTGTTTAGACTATAGAAAGCTGCTTATAGCCTAGAGGTAGTAGTATTCTTAATAGTCTTTAGCAACCTAATACTGTATTATAATATAGAATAGGCAAAGAAGCTACAAATACTATACTAGTAACGCACTAACTTCTCTAGGTAGGAATTAATACACAGTCTTCAACAACTTATTACAGTTATATTCTTTATAGTAGTAAGAAACAACAGTAATAAGCTTGTTAAAAAGGAATATATTGCGTAGGCTGTTAGTTACTAAGTTCTTATGTTAAATGCTAAGGATCTTAGTTCTATAGGTAGGTTAGCTACTTATAAGGTAGATAAGTAATAATAAGTAACTAAGGAAGCTTTAGTCCTTATTGCAGTATTGTTTAATCTATATTAGGTCTCTTAGGTTAGATATAGCAGTCTTCTTAAATAGTCTACTATTAACTGCTTAGAGTATTTATTTAGGGACAAAACCCTAATATTCTTAGAGATATAGTAATAAGAGAGTAAATGCGCTGTATCCTAGTGTAGACTTAGTAGCTTACTCTTTAATCTTGTCCTATAGTATAGAAAGTAGTTAGTCTCTCTACTTTATAAAGGCTAGCTTGCATAAGAGTAAAGATACTTACTTATATTTATTCTATACTATATTCTTTATCTGCTCTAAGTTAGTCTTTACTAAATATATAGTAATAGAGTTGCTCTTCTAGTGTACAAATACATCTAGGTTCTCTCTATATTAGAAGCAGCTTACGTATCTAGCTGTTGTAATAAGCTAGTTTATTAGAGTTAGATATTCTATAGATAGATAATTATACAGTTATTCCTTAAACTTATTAGTAATAGAGTAATTAGAATCTTTAGTGTAGCCTTAGTTTTCTGTTATATTAAACTTATTAACTAAGTCTTCTACTTCTTCTTAGGTAATACACAGCTGTGTTAATATAGAATACTCTTCTCTAGCCTCTCTATTATAGCCTACAATTTTGTCTTAATACTGCTAGATAGCAGCAAGTCTAGCTATTTTATTAAGTGCTAATAGGTCTGTAGCAAAGTTGTATACTTTGCAAAATTTATATTTGCTACTTAAAATAGACAGGATAGTAATAGAAGGTACTATAGCTAGTTTAAGGTTATCTGTTTATACTGTTTATTAAATAAGAGATAACTAGAAATTATAGCAGAGAAGTTTAGTAGTATTAAGCATAGTACGCTAATAATATTCTTATATAGAAGGTATTTACCTACTTAATCTATATAAGTATTCTTAAAGTGCGTTCTATAACTCCTGTTAGTGTAGCTATAGATAGAGAAGTTGTTTAGATAGAGATAAGAATTAGCGTGTATAATAGAAAAAGGTAAATATTTTCTATAAATAGATAGTGTAGTGCAGGTTAAAGTTTTAGTAAGTCTCTAGAAGGAATAGAGGTATATCTATATAATACTCTTATATTACTCTAATTTTAATATATTAGAAGGTAATAGTAGTAGTGTTTTGCTAGGTATAAACTATGCTCTTAACAAAGGAGTACAGAAAGAAAAGCATTAGTTTATTATCTAGAATTATAGGTTTAATTATTACAATAGCAGTATTCTAAGATTAAAATTAGGCTAGGATTTTAAAGAATTAGGTGTGCACTAGCTATAGGTTAGTTTATAGGTCAGGCACTGCAGGTATACTACTTATCTGTTCCTATTAATTCTGTTTTGCCTATTATAATACACTTTCTAGTTATAGTTGTAATTCCTCTAACACGCTTAGGTTTTTTTTAATGTTTTTAGCTATTATTATGTTTAAGTCTAGCTATAGAGTTTGCTTATTAGTTAATATTGTTTAAGGAGAGGCTATTACAGGTAGATTAACATAATTAGGTTCTTTAACGCAGAAGAACTAGGTAATACTAAGTTATACTGCCTTTTTAGAAACAGTAATAAAGAATCTTTAGCTACAGACTAGAGATATCTAGTCTAGATACTACTTATTAGCTAAGGTTGCATTAGCATCTTTAGTAGAGGAGAGTAAGTAGATCTTATAAAGGTAGCCCTTTATATTAAATACTACAGAAGTACTAGTTGTAATATAAGAGCAGTGCTTATATTAGTAGCATCTTTTATAGAGCTTAAGGGTTAGAAATACCTTAGTAGTCTTGTTAGTTGCTATAATAAAGTCTATATACTTCTTTCTAACATTATATTACAGCGTTATGTTATCTACATTCTACTATAACATACACTACTCTCCTAGTGTTACTTCCTACTAGTATAATTCTTATAGGTGCGTAAGTACTTTGCTAGAGAGGAGAGTATGTTAGTGTAGAGTATAGGCAAAGAAGCTGTGTTCTTTGTTCAATTTTATAATAGTAGGGTATTTTATAATAATAATAATAATAACAATGTTAATAGGTAAGTATAGTGTTTAGGGGAGTATTTCCTCTTTCTTATAGGTTAGAAATTAAGAGCTACCTTTGTTAGGAATAGTTGTTACAGATTTAAGTTAATCTACAATATTATATACTTTAACAGGAGATTATAGCTTATAAAGCACTTAACAACAACTATAAAGCTTCTTCTATATAGCTATAACAACACTACGTATCTAGCTAGAGGCAATAATTAGGAGTAATAATATTACTAACTTTATTTGCTACGCCTCTGCCTAAACATTAACGCTTTCTAGTTTCTACGCAATATTACCTCTTAAAGAAGAATTACTCTATACTTTTGTAACACAGATACTAGAAGACGTATTATAATAGGTGTGCGCACGTATGCTAAAATTACAAATAATTCAATTTATTAGAAGTATCTATATACAGATAGGAAGCAAAATTAAAGACTCTTATATAGAGAATAAACAAGAGTCTAGAGAGGAGGTAGAAAACAAACACTAACTAAAACAAAGATAGAAAAACAAGGAATATATAGTGACTACATTTCTAAGCAACTACATTCTAAATAACAATAACAGCGCTTAACATACAGTAAGAAGAGCTTTCTATAAAAGGTTACTTCAACGCTAGCTATACACTATAACATAGAAGCAACACTAATATAAGAAGTTTATTTTAAGGATACTAAAGATAAGTACTAACTTGCTTCCTAGAATAATTATTAAGGCAGTAGCTATAGGTATAAAGAACTATATTTGTAATTAGCAAACAGTCTTAAAAGTATAGCAATTACAAAATAAGAAGAGAAAGAAGTTATTATTAGATTGTGTTATATAGATACTTAATAGAAGAAGTAGTAATGTAACAGAGTAGGGTAATAAAACTAACACAATATAAGCGTCTAATATAGGCCTCTCTTAGGTGTCTAGTTCCTAGGTAATTCTTACTTACTCTAAAGCCCTTAAGTTTAAAAGCCTTTTCTTTATAGTATAGAGAAGTTAAGCTGCAGGGATTATAGGAGACATAAGATATTAATAGATTATAGCAGAAATATACACAGAGTATAAGTCTTTAGAAGAGTTAATTAGGTACTAAGCAGCCCTATCTAGTAGTAGGAGCTGTAGTTTTACTTTAGTAGCAAAGGAATAGCTGTTTAGTTTAGTATATAAAAAGGCTAATAGATAAAAGAGTATAAGAGAAGAGTGCCTAGTTAAATAGAGAGAGTTTAGACGTTAGCTAGATTATA
>SATZ01000482.1:0-28452 GCA_004335205.1 Ascochyta viciae-villosae | reverse complement strand
ATTATCTATAAATAAGCACTTAGTAAAACCTGATACACGTAGCAGGCGTTGGGGCCGTTTTCTCAACGTTGGATGGACGTTAGGGCCGTTTTCTCAACGTTGGATGGACGTTGGGGCCGTTTTCTCAACGTACCACGACATTCTACACATATGCTTAACGTACTATGCCTGCCACAACCTACTAGTAATAGTACACATATAATAAGACTTTAGTGTTTTTTAAAAATCGCAATAGTAAAAATTTTTCCCGATATAGTGTAAGAGATACAACGTAATATAATTTAGGTATAACTAACTAACTAACTAACTAACTAACTAACTAACTAACTAACTAACTAACTAACTAACTAACTAACTAACTAACTAACTAACTAACTAAGTATATAAGTAAAAGAATTTTACACTTTAATTAGTACTCTCTTCTTTTTCTCCTTCTTATTTTAGAAGAGAATATAATACTAGTAGTAATAGATTTTAGATTAGAGAATATAGATTATAAAGTATAAACTACGTTATATACTATGTTCTAGATTACATTTTTTACTATTTAAGACTAGACTAGTCTAGCGTAAGAGACTTAATATAACGTGATACAATTCGGGTATAACCAAACAACTAACTAACTAGCTAACTAAACAAGGAAGTAAGTAAGGAAGTAAGTAAGGAAGCAACTAACTAAGGAGAGAAAATCTTACACTTTAATTACCACTCTCCCCCCTTTTTCCTCTTCATTTCACTACTCCCCCTCCCGCTACCTCTTTACCAACTCGATCCCTGCTGACCATACCCACCCGCCTCAAGAGCAGGAATACTGAATCCATACCCATCTGTCCTGCCCTCTCTATCAGAATTACTAATCTCAACTCTCAGCGTGACGTCGAGTCCAAACGGCCCACACAGCCCCGTGGGCGTCAGGCCCTGGGCGGCAGGATGGCCCGTGCCGGCATTGCGCTCGCCGTCGTGGATGGCGTGGCGCGTGTTGCCCTTGCGCTCGGGCGGGGCGGAGATGGCGGATGCGGCGCCGTTGATGGACGGTGCCTGGCCGGGGGCAGCGGCGGGGGCGCTGAGGGTCGAGGTGGAGGGGGGCGTGGATTCGCAGATGATTGCGTAGTTGCGGGAGGGCATGGTGGCGTGGTTGGAGTCGCGGGTCTTTTGGTCGACTTTGTTGCCGTTGACGGTTGCGCCGCCCTTGTGCGCTTCTTGCTTTGTCGGCGCCTCCGTGTGCTCGCCATTCGCGAGGCCGTTGGAATTACCAATCGGCTCTGTGCCGGCGCGGACCACGTGGGTTTCGCCCTTGACGCCGGGGTCGCGGTCGAAGATTTCAAGGAGCGTCTCGTCGGTGTCGTGGTCCAGGTGGTGGATCTTATTCCGCTTGGCGAGTAGATTGGCCACGGCCGCGGGCGGAGGCTTGTTGGTGATGGCCGAGCTGATGACGTTCGGTATGTAGCGCCAGTCGTGCTCGGCAGGAATCTGCAGCTTCGGGTTGGAGTAGAATCGGCCAATGGCCGCGAGATGCACATCCCCACCGAGGATGGTGACACGAGCCGAGTGCTTCTTGGAGAAGTTCTGCAGCATCTGGACGAGCTCGCGGCGCTCCGTCTTGTGCTGGCGCGCCGTGTAGTGGTCGTCGAGGTCGTCGAGCAGATCCACCTTGCCGTCGAACTGGTTGAAGAAGGAGCCGGCAAGACCAAATCGCTTGTTCAGGAACTTGATGGGCGCAATCAGCGGGGACTGCAGGATGTTTTCCAGCCAGATCAAACGCGGGTACGCAATCGGCACGCCGAGCAGGAAGATGAGGTGCTTCAGGTTTGTGTTGGCCGAGAACTCCTTGTCCAGACGGTCAAAGACCATCTTGTACGTCTCGGGGTAGTTGATCTGATGACGGGTGCGCTCTGTGCGCGCATCGAGACCGGCGAATGCAATGCGGGCTCCGAGCTGGCAGTAGATGTTGCGGCTGCGCTCCTCGACGTAGGGCCCAGGCTTGGATCCAATGATGTAGGACGGGTCGCCCTGGTCGTCCGTCATGACCCACGTCTTCTCGAGCTGCGCGGGGTCGGCGGGGGTGGTGCCGGTGGGGTCGGCGGTGGTGGTCTTGGGGGCGTCTGTGGTGAAGGTGCTCTTCGGCGGGGCGAGGTGGTGCTGGAACAGGAGGTAGTACTTGTGGGCGACGCCGCCAATGCCTCTGAAGACAGGGCACTTCATGAAGTGGTCCGTGTAGGAGCCAAAGCCGTCGATGATGTCGTGGTCGTCCCAGATGTTGACCTGGGCGATCTGGCCGTTGGCGGTGGAGAAGGGCTTCTGGCCGTACCATCTGACGTAGTTGTTGAAGTAGTACTCGTCGCAGTCTGCGCGCATCTGCTCGCCAAAGGCAAACTCGCGACGCTTGTGGGGGTTGCCGATGGCGGTCCAGGGCTTCAGCGGGCCGTCGACACGCACGCCGTCGTTGTAGATCTGGTCGCCGCCGCCAATCATGACGTGGAAGGGGCGCTGGTCGTGCATGCGCAGGACGTCGTTCCACAGGGCGGGGCCCGACCAGGCGTCGACGTCGGTGCCGACACTGAAGCCGTTGCACGAGTGGAACATGATGCGCATCGACTGGTGGAGCGAGGGCACGGCAAAGTGCTGCGGCTTCTGCGCCTTGCTGCCGTCGACGTAGACCAAGTTGTGGAACTCGTACTGCCAGCGCGCCTCGAACGGCTGGAAGGGCACGTCGAGGGTGAAGCGCCAGAAGGCACGCTTGGGGTCCTCGTACAGCTTCTCACCAGCAATGCGCACGGGCTGCGGCCTGGTGAAGGGCACGTTGGCGGCGCTGGCATCGACGGGGCCTGCGGGCGACACGACCATGAGAGGGTCCTGCTGGCCGGGCGTGGTGACCATCAGGATGCTGCCGTGCCACAGCGTCTCGCCGCCATGATTATGATTATTCGTGCTGGTGCGCCTGTAGTTGAGCAGCGGGCCAGCAATGACATCGAGGCCCTGCGAGGTGCTGACAACCTGCGGCCCGTAGCCAACGCCCGTGGTGCCGCTGCGAGGGTCTGGGTGCGGGTGGGTGCCGTCCGGCGCGCCCTTGTGCTGGGCTTGTTGGAGAGGCGGCAGGCCCTGCTGCTCGTTGGTGATGACGCCGGCCATGTTGCGCGGGGAGAGTCGTGGAAGAGGAAGGAGCACGTCAATTCTTCTGCGCCCAAGTCAGCCCAGCTCGACTGCTCGAGTCACGCAAGGAGCAGCTCAACAACCTACCAGACGCACGTACAATAAACAGGCTCTCCACTAAATCACAACAGAACAGCAAACAGCAACTTTGAAAAATGCAAGACTCGCCTCGTCGTAACCACAGCGCCTCAACAAGAGCAGCCACGCCCCATCTATAAGAACTGCCACACGTTGCTATGGCGGCGAGCGACAACGACAGGGTACCATGCCGCTAGCCGAGTCCCACCTTGTTTCGGCCCGCCAAGCCT
The DNA here is from genome assembly GCA_004335205.1 of Ascochyta viciae-villosae. Lineage (NCBI taxonomy): Eukaryota > Fungi > Ascomycota > Dothideomycetes > Pleosporales > Didymellaceae > Ascochyta > Ascochyta viciae-villosae. The sequence goes on along the minus strand of SATZ01000482.1, from coordinate 24,994 downwards.
TCCTCAAGTCATGACATCGTCGATGCCGCACAGCCTGTCAAACACCGAGCCTTGCCTTGTTAGAGTAGAAGGTATGTCGCCTCTCACTCACACATACATAGTCTAGAGATCAACAACGGCTGTCTGGGATGCGAGTTGACGAAGATCAAGATCAAGAATTAGTTCAGTAGATCTACACACGCATCTAAGGGTCCTGTCCTAGAAATAATTGCACTCGAGTGGATTGACTTGACTTACCTTAACAAGCTAACCACCCACCTCGCAACCCAAGCTTCCCCGTCCCTCCGCCAAGAACGGCGATCCCTAATCCTTAATCCCTGATCCGCTTACCGCAATCTGCTAATTACCTACTACGAACCAATCAAAAACAAGCAGAAGCCTAGAGGAAAAGAGGGGCTGTGGCCGTGCGTGACGTCGTGTGGCTGAGTCGAGGAACTGCAATTCAGACTTGGATAAACGGGACATGAGATGAGATGAGATGACATGAGATGACATGATTAGACGTGATTGGATTCGTCACGACATGACACGACACGACGCAATGTAGTGTAGTAATAGACAGGAAATAAGAGTTAGAGACTAATGTTAAAAGGGTAAGAAGGTAGATATTAATATTGCAGACAAGGGAGTACCAGGATTGTAAAGTCGAGTAATAGATTTGTAGCTGAAAAGTCATGAACACAACAACCTCAGTCGCCACGCCATTTTATACTCGCCACGCTATTCCTCCTCCTCAGGCAACACTTCTTCCGCGCTCAATCCCAGCTCCTCACCCACCCTCCTCACCACCTCCTTGATAGCTGCGCACGCAGGACTGTCGGGATACGCAGTCAGAAAGCTCTCTCCGAAATCGCACGCCATGCCGATTCTAGGATCCAGCGGGACAGCGCCGAGGAAGGGGATGTTTTGGTCCTTGGCCAGCCGGCGCGCGCCGCCCGTGCTGGCTCGGAAGATCTGAGACTCGTGTTTGCACCCGGGACACACGAAGCCGGACATGTTCTCGACGATGCCGAGGATCGGGATCGAGGCTTTGCGGCAGAAGTCGAGTTCCTTGCGCACGTCGAGGAGTGACACTTCCTGCGGTGTCGAGACGAGGACTGCGCCGTCGACCCCGCTGGCTTTCAGGAACGAGTTGACGGATAGATGCTCATCGCTAGTACCCGGTGGGGTGTCGACGACGAGGAAATCCAACTCCCCCCAGCTGACGTCCATCAGGAACTTCTTGATCAGTCCGTTCTTCTTCGGCCCTCGCCAGATGACCGCATCGTCCCGGTTTGGCAGCATGAACTGCACGCTCATCACCCCCAGGTTCTCGCTGACCCAGACCGGCTCCCACCCTTCGCCTGTAACGTGGATCGTCTCGTCCTCGACCCCCATCATCTTCGGTATGCTCGGCCCGCAAATGTCCGTGTCCATCAGCCCGACGGTCGATTGCGGATTCGAGGCGAAGCCGTGGGAGAGCATGGTGCTGAACGTCGACTTTCCAACCCCGCCTTTTCCCGAAAGAACGAGGATCTTGTGCTTGACCGACGCGAGGCGCGCCGTTATGAGGGGTATGTCTGGGTCCGGTCCTTTGGGCGCAGACGCGCATATCGCTTGGTTGGGACACCCCGCGCAGTTGTCTGCTTTGCCAGCCTGGAGCGATTCAGGGCCAGGGCAGTGCTCTGTAGAACATACCTGCATCAGCATCTACACTTCAAAGACTCTGGGCACATTCAGACGATTGTGCAAAGCTGGCGGGCTACGTACCTGGCTCCGGCGCAACCAACTTGGGCGCATTCTTGAGCGGCGCGTCGAAATCGACTTGTGTGGGTTCTTCAAGAGAGGGCGCCATGGTGTAGCGGGCAGAGTGCGTCGAGCTCACATGGTTGCGTGATGGACAATTGTCCCTCGAAGCTTGATAATCAACGCCCGCCATAGGGCTGCTCGCGCCTTGGCATTTGCCCCTCGCTAGTCGCCGACCTCGGCAAGCGTTGAATAATACAAAATGTAAATGTTCAAGTTATGTCTATTCATGCATTTCTATCATGGCCATGCTTCGCCAACTCCTTAACTGCAAGCGTCCAACCGAGCCCTGTACACAGTGGTTCGCGTCTACTTCTGCAACTTCACCATGACGTACGGAATCTCAACGTCCTCCTCATTTTGGTCCTCCGCCGTGATCTCGAAGATCACATTCTTCTGGTGATCTGGCACGGCCTTCTTGCTGACGTGCTCGACGAGCTTGCTCATGCTGGTCATCGTTAGCCGTGTTTTGACTTGATGTTAAATGAAGAAGACTCACCTCAATCCCATCCTGTCCTTTAGCTTCGCCGGAGGGTAGAACGACGCGTACAGCAGGCTGACGCCAGAGCTGACCATCTGAACATCCAACCCCTTCTGCTTGAAGTGGTCGACAAACTCCCGCAGCGTGATGTCGTCTACCTCGAATCGATCCCACAGCCTGTCGATCGTGACATCGCCGTCCGGCCCAGCGTACTTGCCCTTGGGGCTGGCAATAGGTTCGCTGAACCCGAAGAACGGCAAAGCCAGGTTGATGAACCCGTTCTTGTACTGCTCAATGTCGTCCTTGCCGTCAATCACCTTGTAGAGCTCGAGGTTGACGAGACCAGTGACCAGTGCCGTCGTTGTGGCGATGGCGGGGATGATCTTGCCGGCGATGAACTTGGTCTTGTGTCGGTCCGCCTGTTCGATCTTGTAGTTCTCAGCACGCAGGTTGCTGCAAGCTGTGATGAAGTCGATGTGGTGGTTGGTGTCGTCGTCCTTCTCAAACTCTACAGGCTCAAGCTTGAAGCCGGCGAGCGACTTCGGCGCAGGCAGCTGGCGGATGATGTTTTCCAGCTCGTTGTTGTCGTCCACGGGAGCCTGGTTAGCGTTCGGGTCGGGATCGTTCTCGCTCGCCTGGATCTTGACGGTAGGGTCGGGCTTGAAGTCAGGAACAATCATGTCGTTCAGCACCTCGTTGTAGTGTGCCTTGTTCGCATTCGGCTTGATACCATAGTTGAAGGCATGCAGAATAGCAGCCGCCTCAACAAAGGTCGCGTGTGTTGGGTTGGAGGGATCAAACTTCAATGGGTCTGGCGCGCGCTTGGGCCCTGACCAGAATGCCTGGCCGGAACCGGTTGTAGAGTCCTTGGGGAAGTTGTACAGCAGCTGTGCGATGCTGTGGTTGTAGCTCTTCTCGAACTGCTGGCGGGCCCAGATGATGCAGTCATCGAAGCTGAGCGGCTTCTCGGTAACCAAAAAGTCGCGCAGCGTCTCCAATGTCTGCTTCTCGTTACCCGACTGCTTCAGCGATGCGCCGAGGTAGTCTGGCTGTGTGAGGTAGAGGTTGACGACCTCCGGTCCCTTGACGAACAGCGAGTCGAACATCTCGCGAGCCCACGCAATCGTGTGCTCAATCCTGTTCGGGAAGCTCCTCAGTGTGCACATGGGGAACGACTTCTCCGGCGGATCTTGCGAGGACGAGTAGGACTCTGTGATGAACGGAAGAACGACCTGGGTGTTGCCCTTGGTGCCGAGGGTACCGCTGTCAAGCAGCGGCTTGCGGAAGAAGACACATCGACGGTCAACGTACGTGCGTGCTTCCACATTGTCCAGGGCGTTGGTGACACCGTCCAAGGAATTCCAGAAGGTCTCGTTGAAGATGTCTTCTGTATCTGGCCCAACCTTGTCGGAGAGAACGTCGATCTTGTTGTTCAGATCGGGGTTCATGGCCTGAACAGCCTTTGCTGCTGCCGCACTCTTCAGCGAACCAACATCGTGGGGTCGGAACAAGAACTGTCGGTTCAGGTTGCTCTTCTCGATCTGGTCGTTGTCGGTGACGGTGATTCTGCCCTCAGGCCCAGCAGCCAGACCCATCAGAGCCCAGTTCTTGAGCATCTCGCAACCGATGGCACCAGCACCGACAAGAAACTGCTTGACGTTGCCGAGCTTCTTCTGGTACTCTTGACCCAAGACAGCAATCTGACCGTCGTAGCGCGAGCCAATCGGAGCGCACTGCTCTTCCGAGCGCGCGGTCGAGGTAGGAAGCGACTCAAGGGAGTCAAAGTGCAGCCACTGCATGATGGGGTGGAACTTTCCAGAGACGGACTTGAGGACCTCCTGCGCGGCCAGACCACCGAAGAAGGCGGCGATCGGGCTGAGATCACCTCGCGCCTGGTAGCTGAGCTCCTTGAGCAGCTTCTCGTCAAGCTCGATCTTCTCCTCACCCTGCCCTGCAAGGCCTTGTGCAATCTTCAGAACGTCTGCAGCATCTGCCTCGTTGTGCGGCCGCGGGAACTCGCCGTTGTGGCTCTCGGCGAACTGGTGCAGCGCCTGAATACCGACGTGGAGCTGCTGGGGGCGGTCGAACTTGGCAAAGTCGGAGATCATAAGCTCGGGCTTCTTGAGCTGCTGGCTGAGGGGCTCGAAGTTGACAATCTTGGGCATCTTGACCTGGATGTACTGGCCTCCGCCCTTGTACTCGCCCAGCCCAGAAACATCGCCGATGGAGAATGTGTAGGGTCCCTTGACTTGGATTTTGCGAGGCGCGCAGTCGTTCAGGCCCTCCATGCCCTTGACCTCGGAGAAGGTGACCCAGTCGCCATCTTCAAGACCGTGTCGTGTCTCGTCCAATGCCGAGACCAAGCCTTCCGAGTCGATGCCGGCGATGATGCCATTTGTGACGTTCTCGCCGGTGGGGTCGCCTATTGTGAAGTTCTTACCGAAGTCGGTGAAGATGGTACCGAACAGGCCGAACGTGTCGGTGATGACGACGTAGATGCCGTTGTCGTGGCAGTAGTCTGCGATCTTGACCTGATCCTTGAGCAGCGTGTCGGTCAGAACGATGGCCTGGAACTGCTTCAGCTGGGACAGGTCTGACGTCAGGTCCTTGCCTGTGAACTCTTGCACCGGTGTGTATGGGTTGAGCTCGGAGACGCGGGGCACGGTGACGGTCGCACGTGGCTTGCCGACGTCGTCAGGGCGCAGGAAGAACTGGGACGAGAGGTCGGCGAGGGCGGCGGGCTTGGGGTCGTAGAGCGTTAACGACTTGACGCCAGCGAGGGCAATGTTCTTGGCAATCTCGACACCGAGACCGCGCATGCCGGCTACGAGCACGTTGGAAGAGCCCATGCGCTTCATGGCCTCGTGGCCCAGCACGTACAGCTGTCTGCTGTAGAGGGACTCGTCGATCTCGCCGCTGCCGCCAGACGCCTCTTTGAGCTGCTCGACGGCAGCAGGCGGGTCGTCGACCTGCATCTTGTCCTGGGGAGGGTTAGTCATGCTAGTTTCAATGAGTGTGCATGGAGCTGTGTATGGAGCTGTGTATGGAGCTGTGAATGAATTGTGCATGCAACAGAATGCAACAGCGAATGCAACAGTGAATACAACGACGATACAGTGGTTGCCACAGGCGCTATGCGTGCTTTACTAATGCAAATGCAATGCACAGCCCGGCGCAACCCACCTGGACACGGCTGCTTAGTGATGTGAGGGGCGCACTCACGGCCATGGCTTTCTTGTGCGGACTAGAGTCCTCGCCCGAGTGCTTTCGCTTCGACAGCTTGCCGGCTGCTGCAAGAGACGGAGCTATCGTGTGCGCCGCTGCCGGTGAGCTGGGGACGACAACTGCGGGGTGTGACGTATGCAGCTGTTTGCTGGTGATGCAGCTGGCGAAAAGCTGCTGTGGTGGTGGATGGGTGGTGGATGGGTGGTGGATGGGTGGCGGGGAGTGGGCGGGTATATGTGTGTGTTTGTGGTGGTGTGTGCTGTGGAGGCAGCAGCAGAGGTGAGCAGGCAGTATGTGATGGAGCGATGACTTGCCCTCGCCGAAGGTGCTGGAGCTCGCCCGCCGCACACCCCCACTTGGCCTTGGCGGCACGCCGTCACTAGCCCTAGACTTTGATATTGACCATCCTGGTCCTCAGCATTTCACTCCACCCTCCACCCCCACCTTTGCATTGCGATTCTCAATGAACTTGTTGTCATTCCAATCGTGGCCAACATTGTATCAAACAGCTCTGTCACTTTCACCGCGACCCAACTCGACACTGATCTTGCTGCTCTGTCACTCTCACCGCGACCCAACTCGACCTTGATTTGTCTACATCTTCGACCCATCTCTAAACCGTATCAGCCCGTCCTGAAAAGTCGTGGCAATGTGCACTCCCTTCTCATAATCCCACAACCTGCTCGTATGCAGCCCCCTCCCTCCTGTCGCTCTTGTCATCCACGCTTCCTGCACAAACCACTTTCTTCCATCAGCATCCCTGTCCTTCTCTTCATACCCGTCAAGCTGGCATAGCGACAGAGCTTCATCCTCCCACAGCGTGCGGTCAGCCTTCGGATGATCCATGCGGGGCTCAGGCGGCATGATGAGGTCCTTGACGCCACTGTGGAAGATGACGCTGTGCGAGAGCGACGCCATCCGCGAGAACTCTCGCCCACGATCGAGATGGTTGGGCACAATGAAGAGCGAGTTACGGTCTGATGCGTACAGATGTGCGCATGCATGCAGATTAGCCTCGCGCGTCAAAGACGCTTTGCCAGGCCCAGGTGGGAACGGCGCAGTCGGTAACGGCAGACTACCTCTTAGCGTGTAGAATGTGAGCTGTCTCCTGTCCAGAGCGTCGCGATCTGCATTATAGTCGTGCATATCCACCTTCCTCAGGTGCAGGCCGCCTATTGGATTGAAGTGCTCTGGGTGTGCTGGGAGATAGGTCTCGCGAAAGTGCGCAGAGTCGTTACTTGGTGCTGCTGGATGTTCCATGGGCTCATTCTCCTTGCCAGACAGAGCAGGTCTGTATTTCTTCTTCAGGTCGACTTGCTCCTGCACATCGAACGGCGAAGTCTCCTCACGCTTGAACGAACACGTACAAGTAAACATGGCCTGTCCGGCGTCTTGGACTACCGTGACAGAGCGGGTGCAGTAGTTGTACCCGTCTCTTATCTTGTCGACTTTGTAAATGTAGTGTTCGTTGGGCTTGCCGCCCAGGATGAACCAGCCTGTAATGTTCTTTCGCGGTGATCAGCAAAAATAATAAACCATGATAATAAGAGTAACATACATGGATCAGAAGCCCATCAGCCACCGTCTGAGCAGCCGCCCACGCTGCCTGCGCGAACACATGGCCGCCATAGGTCCCATTTTCGCCGCCAGTGGGAGAGTACGCTTTTACTACCGAGCGGAATGTCCATGCATCGATCGTCTCGAGCTCAAGGACTTTGTCGAGTGGAAGCACGGCTTTCTCTGGAGTGAAGTAGGGGCGGACCACCATCTCTTCAAAGTACTGAGTAGACGCGGTGGATATGCTTGGGGTTACATCTCGATATTTGAGACGAGGTCGCGGTTGAGGCTCAGCAACTGTACCTCGGAACTTGACAAGCGCGGGGTGCGTCCGGCACCAGTGAGATCATAGCCGCGCCTGCATGTTCGGGGTGAGCAGTGCGACTACTAGCTATCGTAATCTCTAGCCAGCTCAATACCTCTATATCATCCTCTTGTATCAAACATTGATGGAGTGGATCCCTCATTGCTCAGATGATCGCGCTAGCACGCAATCCCAGTCGCCGATTCGTCAACCATTGTGAATCATCCGTCCCAGCCTCGTTCCTGCCACCACACACTCTCTTCTGTCACCACAACTCATGGCTTCATCAGAGACGACGCCGCTGCTGCAGCGAGATGACACTCCCCCCACTGACGCCACACGGCAAGAGGAGGAAAGCACCGCAGCGCCCCGCGGTACATTCGCCCGCAACCTCGGGGCACTCGACGGCTTCGCCCTGCTAATCAGCATTGTAATCGGCTCCGGTGTATTTTCCTCTCCAGGCCCCATCGACGCCAACGTCCCATCTCCAGGCGCAGGACTCCTGGTATGGCTGCTCGGCGGCATCCTCGCCTGGACTGGCGCGCTCACCATGGCCGAGCTTGGCACTGCGATTCCTGGCGAGGGAGGTATTCAGCCCTATCTTACCCACATTTTTGGCGAGTTCTGGGGCTATATGGCTGCGTGGAGTTGGATCGTCGCAACTATGCCTGCTACGCTTGCCATTCTGAGTATTGTATTTGTTGAGAGTATTTATTCTAGTCTGGGGGTCAACAACCCTGCACCACCCATCACGCATAAGCTGTTGTCAGTACTGGTACTGGCAGTCATCACGACGTTGAATTCCATCAGCACAAAGACCAGCACTAGGTTGTCTAGCTTTTTTGTCGCGATCAAGTTTCTGACAATCCTTTTGCTCATCGTTGCGGGGCTGGTTGTAGTCATCAAATACAGCATTACCGGTGATGATGTCGGTGGAATCGACTGGCGGAGGGAACACTGGTTTGCTCCGAGACGAGACACTCCACGCCCTGACGGCACTCCGGGCCGGTTCGATTGGACCAAGGTGACGACCTGGGAGTCGCTCGGGTTTTACAGTGCAGCTCTGTACGGAGCCCTCTGGGCCTACTCGGGGTGGGATAAGGTATATACATCGATTTTGTAAACGCAAGTACTGGCTGACTGTGTTTAGGCAAACTATGTTGCAGCTGAGCTACGCAATCCTAGCAAACAGCTGCCGCTTTCCATCAACACAGCTATCCCGACTATCATACTTTGTTACGTCGCGGCCAACGCAGTCTACTACATCCTCCTTCCATGGCAACTGGTTTCGACCACTGATGCCGCGGCTGTCGTAAGTCAAACGACCTTCAAAGACAGTTTCCAGAGTACTGACCCTTGCGAACAGACAGCGGTCAACCACCTGCTAGGCAAGAGCGGAGCCTACGTTGCAACAGCCCTCATCTGTCTGGTAATCGCCGGCTCAGCGCTAGGAAACTCTTTCGTCGCAGGCCGCATGACCGTCGCAGCGGCAAACAAGACCTGGTTTCCCGTAGCTTTTGGCACTGTAGGCCAGATTGGCACGTACCGAGTCACCAAGGGCGGTGCAGGCGAGAACGACAACACCGACGAAGCCATGGACAACGGGGAGTCACCCATGTACGTATCTCTTACCCAACACTCACCTCTCAGAAACTAATACCACTACAGCAACGCACTCGTCCTCAACTTCCTCGTCTCAGCAGTCTACATCCTTCTCGGCAATATGCGCATCCTACTCACCCTCAACGGACTCGCGGAGTACGCCTTCTTCTTCCTCACCGTCCTCGGCGCCATCATCCTGCGCTTCCGCGAGCCAGAGCTGAAGCGGCCGGTGAAGCCGTTCATTCTCATTCCCGTACTGTTCGCACTAATCAGCGGGTTCGTCGTCGTCAGGGGCGCGGTGTTTGCGCCCGTGCAGGCTGCGGTATTGATGGCTGTTTGGGTGGTTGGAGCTGTGTTTTGGTTTGTGAGGAGGAGGGTGGTTGGTTGAGTGGGTGAGATGGTGTCTCGAAGTTTGTATTTAACAGGATGCTCCGCAGTGGAAAAATCGAATTTCACACATTAGAAGCACATCGATGAACTGCAATAAGTTCTCGATCACGCTAGCCACTGCAACAACTGCTAGCCCTTTAGATTAGGAGATGTTAATGTGCGCCCCAATAATTGGTATTGTGCGCCCCTGTAAGTTACTATCTTTAACACTAACAAAGTCCCTCTGCAGCCCTCTTAGAGAGTCCCTATAAGGGTTTAATCTAAGTAAGAAAAGCCTAAATATTTAATTACTTATAAAATTTTAACCTGTTTATACTAAGTTTTAGACTTTAAAAGTGCTTTAAAGACAGAGGACTTGGAATTTTAGGTCTTGTCTACTCGTCTACTCCTAATCTAGAAGTAGGTGTGTAGAGGGGTCTTAGGAGAGGATCTAACTGGCTGGATGGCGCTTATAGGGGCGCACGATAACAATTATTGGGGTGCACATTAACATCTCCCTGACATTGCATGCCCGTCTCGACGCGTTACCCTTGCATCAACAAAATAGTTATCAATCACAGGCATAGTGCGTAGTTCGGTGGCTGGCACAAGATGAAGATCAAACAAGGACTGTTTATATTCAGACGACAGCGCTCTTGATTTCTAAATCCCAATGACAAATGCTGGCTATCGACAACCTGTATATGAACTTTGGGTACTGTATCTACAGTGTTGTACCTGAATCTATCGAGATTGCGGATATTCCGAGGCAGACTCCTCGCTTTGTCTATCGAGACACGTACGACCGATTTAATTGCACTACTCGATTTAGCAAGTGAACTAGAATAGCAGACGGATTTGCTTACGCAGTAGACTCCCTGTGTAGACCTTCTATTAGCATCTGTTCCAAGACAAGCAAGATCAGGAAGTAAAAACTTACACCACCCGCACAAAGCGAGTCAACTTCATCCCCGTCATCGTTCGTCGGCGTGTAGCACTCTTCATGCCAGTTGGGCTTATCGGCGGTTTTTGAGTTCCTACACTGTTGACACTACTAGTTAGATCCCTCGGAATGACGCGCTCCATCAGCTAAACATACACATAATGACTTCGCTGCTATACCCTGGTTGAATGTGTTAGAATTAGAACTTGGTGTTTATAGACTGATACGTACGTCGCAGGATCCTCCATCCTTAAGCGGAGTGAAGGTATTACAGTACTTTCGGGTCGCGCTGACGATTAGCGCCTGAGCCAGTAAACAAGTGATGAAAGAGAGCTTCATGATTGCAGCTTGTCAGGATGTGAATATTTGCAAGTAACTGATGCCTTGTTCTGCAAAAGGGGGAGTGTGGATTTATACCCTCCCCCCTCTGACCGCAGGATCGAGCATTCGCGTCGAGTCGATAGATCGGACCGCGTTGCAACCGAGCTGTATCGGGCAACCCGCACTTGGGGCCTCCTTCCGGACTTGCCGAGTTATTGTGACGGTGAGTTTTGGGCACTGGCCATGACGTTTCGTTTCACAATCGCATTGCTAGCGGGTATCTTCAACTCGTTGACATCCGCCCTATTGATATGGGAAAAAATAGAATAATCACGCCACGGATATGGTGCTAGCTTTAGCACATGTCGATTATTTGGCACCTAGGCGTTGCAGTATCGCAGTGGCACCTAGGAGCGGTGTAGATGGATAGTGTGTGAAATCACACCGAGATGAAGTAGCACCGAATAGAAGTGGTTTTTGAAACCAAGTAATGCCGAAGCTGATCGCCCCTGAAAATAAGAACGCATTGTTCTGCAGATTTGAAAGGCGATGCAAAGCAACTGTGGATAGCTTAATCAATTTGGCTGAATGCAATGCAATCGAAGTTGACTCAGTATGCCGTTCGGTCTTCGTACAACAAAGTAACTTAAAATTGCTTGCTCGGTCGATGCTCTTGATATCGTTTAATACAAGATGCAGTGCTCGCGTTTGCTGGCGTCAGGGACTCTGCAGCCGGTAGGGACGAGTCTGGCTGGTTTGGTGTAAGAGCGAGGAAGGGGATGAGAGGGTATGGATGGGCGGTAACAAATGGAAATAGTAGGCGGTAGTGAATGTGGAGTTGTGAATCTGGTACGATTCGTGGCCAGATAGGAGCTTCTATATAGTAGGATCTTGAGAGATTAACTTCTGATTAGAGTAGTTCACAATCTTAATCACAGCCTTCTCTTTACCTCACTCATGCAACTGCATCTCTTTCAGCAACACCTCTACAGTACCTCTGACACCATAGTGGTCAATGTATCCATCACTAGCCCAGATCTACTACTCTTCCATTCAAACCCATACGGTATGGCGATTTTTCTATACCAGGATCCAATTCTTTCAAAAGCCTCATACCCTCACGAAGTCGCATTTTTCCCGCCATCACTCGGAATAGCTTGATGCTGATAAGGAGGACGATGTGTCTATGGATACTTTTGGTGGAGCGCTGATGCTTTGGAGTACGTGCTAAGCCAGGCAATTGAAGTATCGTTTGTAGCAGCGGGTGCGTTCCTGGGGCATAAAAGACCCAACTTGTTTCGTTCAGTCATCGAGAACCACTCTCAGAGTCTCCGTTCAGACCAAGTATGGCCACGTCTTTGGCCCAGCTCCAAGGAGCTCTTGCAATCCTCGCTGCAGTGCGAGCAAACGCTCTTCCCCGGGGCATCACTGCAGCCCGTCCGCTATGCACCACGGCAGCGTAAATCTACGGCTTTGAGATCACCATAACAGACGCTGAAGCCTCCGATCCTCGCTCGACTTCGTATATAGCACTTCTTGCCACCGCTTTACCGGCCCTGAAGTCCCGATCCGCACGACGGCTTTCGATTTCCCCGGTCTCGGCTTCATCACTGCTTATGATTACCGCGATAGAAGCACTTTAGAGCACGTCGGTTACTCTGTTACTTCTACTGTTACGACTATCAGCGGTCCTTGCAATACTCTGATATTACCGCCTTCGCCAACGGGGTCGCCGCGCACGCCTCATGATGATCACTGTGAATGATTTCTGAGTGAACCTTACCAACACTTCTGTTCTTACTTTGTTAGAGCACTGCGGGTCTCTACTGACAACAACAGGCCGAGAATAGTCTGAACCAGGACATGGCGGATGCAGGCTGCATGATGACCACTAGCACTTGCCTCCTTGAGTCAGTCAGCCGACGTCACAACCTCCCAGTCATCTCGAAGTACTTGAGACACCAGCTGCAGGACAGTGCAAAGCGTACGATGACCATTGGCACTGCCCTCCGGTTATCAAAGAATCTGCTTCGCCGCCGCCTTCGACTCAAGATTTAACGTCGCCGCCAATTGCAAAAGAACACACTCCACATGGTGACCATTCGCGTTGTCACGATAATATCGAGGAGTCAAGAGCCCCGCCTGCGAGTGAATTACAACCAGTGACGCCGGTTAAACCAGCTGAATGTACCGCACTTGACGATCATTGGCATTGCCCATCTGGAGTGGAAGAACACAGCAGTCCACCGTCGCCCACACATGAGAACGACAGAGATTCCTCCATCTCAATAGACACCTATTGTGAGCCGCAAAGTGATCACTGGCACTGTCCCGCCGGCGCACCTGAGCCAACGTCCGCAGCAAATACACATCCAACTACACTTTCCAGCGTGGCAGTCGCCCGACTAACAACCTCTACGAGCAAGGAAACCGGATGAGTGTCCCACGATAACCACTGGCTCTGTCCTGGGGACATTGCTGAGCTGGATTTACCACTGGCTGCGTCTGCGGCACCGGGTGTTGCTGCGCTGAAGAATGTTGCTGTTAGATAGGATACTTTTGGGTGGAGTGCATTTGTGATCGCTGTGCTTGCTGCGTCGAAGCCGGTGAGCGTCGTAGCAGCGTGAGATTGTTGATGGTAGTCCGCGTAGTCTTCGGTTGATGAATGTGGTTGTGTTGGTCGGTTTTCTCCCGACTCACTGATAAAGCCTGCAACAGCGTCTTAGCATTTCATCATTGATTAACATTGCTAGACGTACAACATGAATGTCATTACGACTGTATTTCGATTTCTGGTTGTCTTGTTGAGTGCTTCCAGCCAAATTTTCTGCTCAGAAGGACTATCTGCTACAAGCTAAGTCTTGTATCTGAACAAAAGCCAGATGCATCCAAGTACTTGACTTCAGCCTCGTGAAGGCCTGTACAAGTATCCACGTTCCACGGATTTTAAGTTGCGCACGTTCCGTGTTTTGCGCCTAAAAAGGCCGAACAAAACAAGCATAAATCTGAGTCCGTAGCGTGCTCCCCAGTGCGTACTCAAAAAAACTTTCCATAGTCTTGTAGGACTTTGTCAGGTTGCGCGCGTTCTTCGGATCAATATCGACTACCTCCTGTTAAACAGGGGCTATCCTTTACCTTGCGTCCGAAATTTCCAGTTACTCAATTGGTAGAGTATTTGGATGGCGAAGAACGCAGACTTAGGAAAGACTATTTCGTCCAGCCAAAGAGATCCAGGAAAACGTTTATGCTGTTCAAGTATCCACGCACTGCCGACCCCGCACCGGGCACAAACATTGTACACTCGTGACCCGCACCAATCTCCATCCAGCCACCACAGTCATAAAAAAAAGATCTCGCAGTATCAGACAGTGCCAGACGACTGCTATCGATGACCGGAGAGTATGAAAAATTCCAACGGCGATGAAGCGCGGTGGTGTCGGAAAGCGCCAATCTGCACTTTCACCACCACAAGGCCTACACATGGGCAAAAAAAGTATCCTGGAGTGCTCAACCATAGCTGAACGAATGCTGATGAGGACGGGACTCGAACCCGCGCCACTTTCGTGACCAGGAAGCTTATTGCTAAGCAATGCTAAGGAGAAGAGACCTTAACCTGGCGCCATAACCAACTCGGCCACCTCACCCTTCTCAGGGAATTGATGAAAGTATGATCTTGTAAATCATTAACAATCAGCGTTCATTGCCAGCAAAGCAAAGAGAAGCGGGCTGTGACTTTGGTTTGTTGTTATGGTATACTCGTACATGATCGGCGAAAATTTGCTGTCGAGCCACTAAGAAAATCAGGGGGTTGGGAGTTCGCCTCAACACTTACCCGAGACGCTCTAACAGTTCGGGCGAGAGTGATAAATGGTCGGGATTCTGTATATTGGTTGATAGTACAAAACGCTTTGAATTCATAAGTGACCAGGAATTGCACCACTACGATTCCCTGTACAGACTACAGCCGACTCTTCAGCACGACATGCTCCGGCCGCCACATCTCATTCAGCAAGCGGCTGGCGTTGACCATCTCCGGCCTGCACTGATCCAGAGACGTGATGCCCAGCAAGCGCATTCCCGTCTGTAACTCCTCGGCAAGAACTACGGTTGGTCAGCTTTGAAATTCAGCAGATGTTCGGTCAAACTCACCATCAACGCATCGCTCAACACCTCTCGTTCCATACGCAGCGAGCGCATAGAGGAACGGTCTGCCGACGCCAACTGCAGTCGCACCGAGACACAGCGCTTTCAACACATCGTTTCCGTCGCGCAGCCCGCCGTCCAGGAAAATCTCCAGCTTACCAATAATCTCAGGGCAGTATGTTCGTATCTCCAACAGGGTCATCAGCGCGCTCGGCGCAGTGTGCATCTGGCGGCCGCCATGGTTGCTGAGCAGAATGCCATCACAGCCGTAATCTAGCGCCAGCTTCGCATCATCAGCGGGCTGAATGCCCTTGAGTACGATCGGCCCGTCCCACTCTTTGCGCACCCACTCTAGATCCTCCCACGTTGTGTGCGGGCTGAGCTGGCCGCGGACTGCTCTCCCGCCCATTGCTGGCGCAAATGCATTATCGCTGCCCGCTGCATTGTCTTTCTCCGGCGCGCTGTCAGTCTCCCATTCCGCGGTCGGCTCTTCTGTCAGTCCGACGGCCAGCGCCTCTTCGGCTTGTAAATAGCGGTCCGCCGTTCGCTTTCCCAGAACTGGTGTGTCGACTGTGATCCATAATCCCTTGTACCCGGCCTTCTTGACCAGATGCATCAACTCAATCGCCTTCTTCCGGTCGACAGGCATGTAGTATTGGTAAAACAATTGCGTTGGACTCCCATTTTTCAGTCTGGCTTGTTCGTCCACGTAGGCCTGCATGATCTGGTCGCTGGACTTTGTGCTCGCCGTGCTGACTACCATATGCGCACCCTTTCGCACCGCGCCCCGGATCATTGCCGGTTCGGCATCTGAGTGAATGGCGCCGATCGTCCCCATGGGCGAGACGTAAAACGGGTACAACGAGCTGTGTCCGAAGATCTTGCGGCGCGTGTCGACGTCGCCCACGTTGCGCATCACACGAGGTCGGAACGTGATGCGACCCCAGTCGTCCAGATTTCCTTTGAGTGATGCGCCGGTGTTGGCTGATCCAGATGCATAGATATAGGACTTGTGCGGAAGAACCGCTTTTGCTGCCGTCTCGAAGTCTGGCGTTGAGACACACAACGATACATGTGGGATGCCGGGAGATGTATTTGTTTCTGATGGCGTCTTTGCTTCTTCTTTCTGAGGTTCTCGAAGCTGTCCAAGAGTGTTGGGATCAATCGGCCCTAGAACAGCGTCTTGTGAGATGTAGTCCTTCAGATAGCTCAGCGGATGGTATTTTTTGAACTCCTCTGTCGCGTCCTGAGAGCTGTCAGCTGTGTCATCGCACTTCTGCCGAAATACACACAGTCCCAGCATTCTTCAAGATGATCGGCGCGCCGCCCGGGTGCTCAGACAGGAAGCTTGTAACATTGTACACGTGGGAGTCCAGCACAATCCAGCAGTCGTTCTTCTTGTTGTGTTTCGCGACCTCGGCGCCGTCGATATGTGACATCTTAATGTTTTCGACTCAAAGTTGATGATGTTCAAAAATGGTTGCTCAACGAATGGCCAACCACTGGGGGCGCATTTGAGGGGAACGCGCTCCCCCGGCAATAATGATAGACGCCCCCATTTTTCGGCGAGAAAGCCGGGTTATTGATAGCCGAAGGCTTCGTAATGCGGCAAACCACTCAGCACCAAGCAGTAGTAATGCCGACGACAGGTAAGCTACAAGTTGAAGTGAAATAGGTCGAAATGCTCGTTTGAGTGCATTGCAAAAAGCATATGCTGTCGTGACGCCTAGAGCCGATGTCGGGAGGCAGGCACTGCACATCACACCCACCGGATCTTGATTAACCGTTGATTTGGTAAAAGTTTCGCCCCGAGGGACAAACATACCAAGGATTTCGCGAAGTTACGCATCACGATACAGAGGCGCAGTTAGTTTCTTCATTCAATGGATCGCGACATCGTGCTGTGGTGGAGGAAACCCGACTGTGGCGAACGTTTTGTGTGGTTCTACACGCACTCCAAATCGCTCAAAAAAATCAAAACACCACAACAACCATATCAATTGCGCTCAAATATCCAGATTCGATAGTTCTCACATACAGCTACCGTTTCAGAATTTTAAGATTGCTTAAAGTAGGTGCAATCGGATGTACTATCGATGGAAGGGCTGTTCAGGGAACAGAAGTTTTCTCAACAGAATGCGTAGGAGATGATTCGACACTCTCGACTCACAGGCTGTATGGCTTCATCTGTACCGGAGTTTACGTGACAAGTGTTAACCTCAACGCGACGGTCGAGCGTAGATCGTACTCCACAAATTGTATCAGGACTTTCAACAATTGCATGAGGCCAACAAACCCCAACCGGATTTGCGTCGATAGATTGAGGATGGGCGTTCCGTAACTTAAGAAACCCGTTGACTGCCAGCAGGTGTAGCAAACGCAGCAGCAACACGATGTCAATGGACGGTGAAGCTCCACGAATGTTAGTCGTGTCGCAACCGCGTGATCTTGAAAGAGTGACTTGAGCAATCAAATTGCTCAAACACTACATCTCTATCAGTGCCATAGATATGCAGACAGCTCCAGTCACGATACACACCTTTTTGCATCCCGCCGTTCTTTCAAAGTGCATGTAAGCAGATTTCGGTAGGCGTGCCATGCAGCCCCGCAACTTGCCTGATTAGGCTGGAGATGTAAAAGTCTGACCATACACCCTGGTCGATAAAACGGCGACCAGGGCGCTTCCGTTACCCTGAGCCGTGCATGGAAGGCTAGCGGACCGTGCCTTGCTTACAGGCGGAGCGTGAGGCGATTCTAGATACGGAACAGTTGATTCTGACTTAACCCGGCGGGTGATGCTGTTGAAGCCTGCAGATTGTATGCAACCTTGACTCTGTGTCGAGGCAATATGAGATGTAACGGAGAAGGGAGCACGTACAGTTGCGCCTAGAGTTGATAGAGATGCTCTCCAAGCCTCTAGCCGTGTTCTCAGATAATTGACAGCATTGCTGTAAGCGTGGATAACCGGATCGGGGCCTCCTTTTACCTGCAGGAGCTCTGGACATTATCTTCCTGACTCGAAGCGAATCCTTCCCACGTGCGATATCGAAGCTCACGGCTGCGCACCCCAGTTCTTCAAATCACGCATGGTTGCCTTAGACCTGTGCATCGGGTTGTACATGCCGAGACTGTTCGCTTCTGCACATGCATGTGCTGCGCCGCATCGACGGGTTGGTGCTTGTTTAAAGCTTTAGGTGCCGCTCAAGTCCAACGGTCAGAGGCTGTTCGCATTTGTATCTGACTTTTGTGGTCTTCGACAGGACCCGTGAAGATGCCAAAGTTGTTCGCTCTTTCTCTGGCCTGTGCTGCTCTCACGACAGCACAGGACCCTTTTCCCTCATTCACTGCTTCCGTGGCACCTGCTGCAGAGACCGTCGCTGCAGTGTCGACTCCCGCAAATGTACCACTTTTCGACGCTGAAACTGTACAATTAACTGATGGTGTCGTTGCTGGGCTCCAAAACAACCCCAGTGTCGCCAAATACGCCTCTCTTTTCGAATTTGGTGACACAAACTCCCCCGCAGCAGCGCGCACTCGTCGTGCTCGCCGAGCACCCCGCTGCAAAACAATGCCTAGCGATGCGCTTTACCCAAACAAGCTTGTCTGGGGTTTGACTGACCAGCTACTCGGCGGCGCTCTCGAATCCATCGTGCCCATCGGTTCGCCCTGCTACCCGAACTCCGCATATAACAATTACGATGCCGAGAGGTGTGCCTACCTTGTCAAGAATTTCGATGCTGAAGAGATCTAGTATGTCAAAAGGTGACATCTTGAAAGCACAGACACTGACTCACATAGCTACGACGACAATGGAGCCCTGATGAACCCACTCTACTATGGCATGACGTGTCCCATTCCGGCATCTGGCAATGCAGCCAACGGTACTTGTACCCAGGGTGGATATTCTGAGTACGCCGTGAAGATAAAAAAAATCGCTCAAATCCAGCTGGCAGTCAACTTTGCTCGGTCGCTAAACTTGCGTTTGGTTATTCGTAACACTGGCCACGACTACAATGGTAGATCGGTTGGGAAGGGCGCATTAAGCATCTGGACCCACGGACTGAAGGAAATCCAATACATCGAGGAATACGAGAGCGCAGCTTACTCGGGTCCGGTCTTCAAGGTCGGTGCTGGAGTGCAAGGCTTCGAGCTGCTACAAGCTGCTGAGAAGTACGGCGTCTCTGCTGTCGCTGGTATTTGTCCGGTAGGTCACAAGCACTCGACTGTGCATACCAATCTATTAACACGGCGTAGACCGTTGGCGTCTTCGGAGGCTATTCGACTGGTGGCGGCCATAGTCCGCTGATGCAGCTGTTCGGAACCGGAGCTGACCAGATTATCGCTCTGGAGGTAGTGCTAGCCAGCGGACGTTTTGTTACTGCCACTCAGTCGGTGAACAGTGACTTGTACTGGGCGATGCTCGGTGGCGGTGGCGGCACCTTCGGCATCATCACCTCCGCTGTGGTCAAAGCTCACCCCAAAGTAGCTGTCACTGCTTCGACCTGGACCGTCATGACTTCTGAGACAGTCTCTGCTGACGCCTTCTGGGAGCTCGTCAGGTTCTTTTGGGACAGCTTCCCAACTTACAACACAGCTAGGACCTACTCATATGGCTCCCTGACGAAGCTAGGCCCTGGGACGTATATGTGGAACATGTCGCCTTTCTTCGCAACAAACAAGACAGTGGCAGAGTACGAAGATCTGGTTGCACCTCTGTACCAGAAGGCTGCCGAGCTCAATATCACGATCGCAGCGAACACGACCCATTACGATACCTTGTACTCTGCCTACCAGGCCACGTTTGGCACATACAACTATCATGTTGGCGGTGCAGGTGCAATCCCAGGCAATCGCTTCCTACCAACAGAGAACTGGGCTGATGAGGGGATCCGTAATCAGACTTTTGCAGCAGTACAGAATGCTGTTGAGAAGGCGATGAAGCTGAACATGTACCACCAGCACAGTGCTGATGAACAGGACAAGGGTGTCAACTCGGTTAACCCAGCTTTTCGAAATCTGCAGGCACAGCTTGTTGCCATCAAAAGCGTTACCGACATGACTCCTGCTGGCTGGAAGGCTGGTGATGATGCCTTGAACAACGACATCATGGCTCCGCTCCGTGAGGTCTCACCGGCTGGCGGTGCGTACAGCAATGAAGCGGATATCGGCGAACCTGACTGGCAGCAAGCTTTTTGGGGCAGAAACTACCCAAGGCTTCTGGAGCTGAAGAAGAAGTACGATCCAACCGAGCTGTTCTATGTTCATCACGGTGTGGGAAGCGAGGGATGGGCCGTCGAGGATAACGGTATCGTGGGCGTGCAGTCGACAGATGGCCCGTTATGCCGTGTCTGATGCATCAAAGGATGCTCTGTTCCTGTGTGTAGTCAATGCAACCAGTGTAACGCAGTAGTCTCATATCATGCTCGAGCCAGGCTCCTACGTACACGTAGTTTTTCCTGCTCCGTCTGACGCGTCAGCGTCTTGAAGACGCCCCTCCACGAAGAAACAATCAACTATGAAGACAGTTCCGACGCGAACAGTCCAGTTTTTGCGGCGAGGTTCTCTATGACTTGCCTGAAGAAGGCTTTCGATTGGTGGGGCTTTCGTGAATGTTGGCGGTCTACGCGAGTTTGAGAGCTGCGATCAATTCTGCCCGGGCAGTCTATCTCGGCAGTTCACAAGACTTGTTGCTGTTGTTTAGAATGGTTTGGAGTGAGCGGCATATCTCCGTGGATGCCGTGAGTTTTGGCTGTAGATTTGGTGGCTGCAAAGCTGCATGACACTCGCTTCTCATGCACGCGCGGAGTTGCTCGCCGCACTCCGCGCGTCGCAAGGCTCAATCTAACCACGGCAACAAAACAAAGGAAAGTCGACGCGGTGCGCAGCTTGCTCCGTCGCAAGATTGGGCTGCGCGGTGCCCCATGCGCGAGGCTGAACGTGTCGCAGCATGCGATGAGGGGTGAAATGTCTGAAGTGCGTGTCGCGCCTTGTCGGCGGCGCTTCTCTGGTCGTCCCTCGCGCATCTTCACGGCAGGCACAGACGATTAGTCACCCCAATTTGGACTGTCATTGCGACTTTTGACGGGCTGTAAAACATTCACAGATCTCGTCTTCCGTTCTGCTCGCCCTGATCTTTCTCCTCTTTCCTCAGTTATTGCAGGCCTGTTGTCAACATTGAGCGCCAACCCACGGAATCACAACCATCCGGCGCGGAATCCTTTACTACTACCCTGCAACCATGTGTCCTTTTAGTATGTCCAATGCAGCAACCACAGTAGCCATGACTGACAAAAGCTAGCTACTCTACCCTTGAATGAAGGCCCTAGTCGATTTTCTCCCACAGCTGTCAGGGACTGGCAGCCGCGAAGAAAGTCTGTCTCCAATGCTTGCGAGCGGTGCCGACGGAGGAAGATTCGATGCGACGGCGACACGCCATGTGCTACGTGTAGAAGGTTTTCATTACAATGTGTGAGAACGCAAAAGCTTCGAGAAACGGTCGCATCGTAAGTGGACCACGCTGGCGCGCTGTCACGTGATGATGCATTCACTCACATTTGTTAAGAGAACATAGAGAAGCGCTAGAAGGTCGAATACATCAGCTAGAAGCCCAGCTCGCTGCGCATGTAAACGCTCCAATGCACGGCATGGAGGGTATTGACGAAACCATACTGGCAGCTGCAGCGGCAGACTTCAGTTGGCAAGACACACCGCCACCGCCAATAGATCTGGACACAGCGTTCTCGACTTCTTTCGATACAGGCGGGCTGAACCTTGGTAGCTTTGGACAGAGCAGTGTGCCTGCAATCGCGATCAATCAATGTGAGCATGTCCCCAGCGTGGCATCGCCGTCTTCACCAGTACCTTCATTCTGGTCAGGTACCACACGGGCCTCGTCCCCCGATATGCCGCCAACCTCGGTCCCTCCACAATTCGCCTCGATTCCACCGCATCTTCTCGGTAGCAAAACAAACTTGTCGCCCCAAGAACCGCATACGGCACCGTCGTGGGAGTTTATGGCTCAGATGCAGTTGAACCAGAAAATTATTGGGACTACAAGAAGCCGAAGCCACTCCCGTAACACCTCCAACTCTTCGATTTCTCTCACAAGCGACGACCAGGCCATGTCTGCAATACCAGAAGTCGACGACGACTTATTGCCCTTTGCTGCTGCCCCGCGTCTACCGCGACAGGGCGTCTTTGCTCCCAGCCCAGCGCCTGCCTCAACGCGCTCAAGTTACACAGACAGGAGTCGCGCTACTTCTACTATACCGCTGCCGAGTCGATTTGAGGCCGAGACGCTGACAACTGAGTTCATGCAACATGTCGAGGCCCATTCACCGGAAGCCTACGGAATGACCTCCAGTTCATTTGCGCAGCTCTGCGAAGCGGTCTATCCTAACCCCCAGAAACCTTCTTCCTCAATGCCTGTCGCCTCCATGTCGATGGCTAGATTCCATGTCTTCCTTGCCATGGCTACCGGAATGAAACTGAGGATCAAAGACAGCCCGGAGAGTACCAATGCCCTGCTCGACACCTGCTACGATCTTGCTATGCAACAAACTTCTGTGTCAACGTTCTGGCAAGAAGATGGTGGTGTCGAAGCAGCCCAGTTGCTTGCCATCTTCGCAGGCATTCGCAAAACACCAGTGATGGATCCCACGCCTCTGCAACACTCTTTCACATGGTGATTACCATTTTCCTTCGCCCAGTCCTTTGAAAATATCTGAATTTCGTCTCTTTCCATGTCGAACAAGTCGCCAGATACTCCCCTTCTCTGCGCTCCAATGTACTTAGCAATAAAGGCCATGACCGTAGCCGTGTATGGAAGATGCCGTCATAGCATAGCTGCGGCCTTGATAGCCTTTCCCTAGCCTCGCTTGCAGCTGCTTACGTTTAGTGCTCATACACGCTGAGAACGGTGTTCGTGCTCTGTCTTGGAATTTAGCATCTTCGTCGTTGTGCTAACACGGCAGCCAAGTTCCTACCCTTGATTCATGGCAGCACACAATGCTCGCGACTGGACGGAACTCCCTAGAATCAGCAGAAGCATGCATGAGATGGTACTCAATCTGTTTAGCATCGGCTCAGCCAAGCGCCCTCTCATAACACTACGACTACGGGCATGGCCTGGAATTTGAACCTCGACACGAATACGACATTCTTTACCATGTTTGGGAAGCATTTGACTGCCTACCATCATGCGTACAATATCCGGACCCAGAGATACCATTTGAAGGTCGCGATCACCTTGTATAAATGAGGCGCTTTGGAGTTGTTCCCAAGACGAGTAGGCCAAAGGACCGCCACAAAGTCTGCAGCAGAAAGCTCTTGACAAGGGTCAGATGGAGGATGTTGAACTGCAGGTTCTTGTCAAAGAGCTTGAAGACCAAGATCACGATGTTATGGCAGGGGCAAAAAGGTCCATTGGTGCTGTGGTGCAAGCTACAACGCTAGCAGAACAGGCTCAGAAAGTTAGATCGATTGTAAGTACAGACGCCGCAAATCTGTATCCACTTTCAGGACCCATGAACCAACAGGACGTTTACAAGCAGAGGTTGAGAGGCCGGCTGATCGAACGACTGGGTCTCCGCTATGTACTAAAGACCTGGAAGTACCTGAAAGAAGCGATTATTTGTGGACTTTGTCGCATCAACAGCGACAAGGTCGACAAACACGTTGAAGAGGGCTGTCGGCTGATTCAAAAACGCTTTGAAGAAGGCCCAGTTCGACTCCACGCACGGCACAGTATCGCGATCTGGTGCACCTACTGGATGAGAGCAAAAGACAAAGTCCTTCCTAGAACCAGGCGAGGAAGACGTTGAACACGACATGCAGAAACCCGCGACCGACAATGCGATCGTCAAAATGGAGAAGCGCTTGGGCCACGAACCGCGTCTCAGCAACTTCCAGAGAGCACAGGAGTTCTCGAAAGAGTAAGAGCTGTCGCTACATCCTTGCTTCCCAAGGGTTTCCTGCCAAAATACTACAAGATCTTTCTTCGCGTCACCAAAGGCTTCTAAATCCTTCGCCTTGACCATTTAGGGTGTCTTGTCTACGGCACCAAAGCAATCGACACTTCCGACTATGACCTCTGGACCCGCGATCTGGACTTCACCTTCTTGATTCCATCATGATAACAATCTCAGGCGATGAGATTGCAATGGGTTCTCCGTTGGCGCAGGTGGCGACGAAGGTCAAGTGCTGCTGATCCCGCGCCCATCCACAAAGCATATGCTTGAGAGATTGGGGAAGGCTTACGCAGCGGCATATGAGCGGAGTGAGAGAGTACGAGAGCAGTGTCTTAGATGTATGGCGGGATTGAACAGCTGAGGAACATGAAGTCGTGCGTCGACAATTTTCCACTGTGTTTCGGAAGTACCTCAAATACTGTGTCGATAAAGCAGTAAAGGTTGTGGATCATTCACACAACCACGAGGAGAAAGTTGAGCAGGCCCATCGACTCTCAAATGAGGCGGACATCGGAGACAAAAGGAGGCGTGGTGGAGGTCACGGTGGAGTGACAACCACCCACGACCCGCACGAAGACAGCGACCGCGCATCACCCCGTTACGATCTCCGCAGAGCAAAATCCCACCGAACCTGACAGCTGTCAATACATATGCACAATGGTTCTCTTTCCGTTTGGCCGTCCGTGACCCACTCTGACACGTGTCGACCCACCGCGCTGCATATACACCGCTTTACACCGCATGTTCGCCTCGTCTAGACAAGAGATGTGACAGCTACTAGCGCAGCGAGATGAGTATCTGCACACGTGCTAATGCACGATATGAAGCGGGTAGCTACTAAGAAAGAATTCCAACATCTCGAGCACTTTGAACTTTCAACTCACTATAACTCCAACCACGTCCACTCTCTACAACGCAATACACACCGACACAACCCACCCAGCAACCCGTTCCCGCTCCACCCTATCCCTTACCAAGGAACACCCCCATTTCCGCAGCACCACACCGCAACACACCAACCACCCACCCACCATGTCCCTCTCAACCCGCCACCCCACACTCCTGCGCATGGTACTGAACAGCGACGAATCAACCCCCCAACCACCCACCACCCCCTCAACACCCGCTACGCCCCACGACTACGACGCTAGTCCGAATACAACGGAACTGGAACCCACGCCGCTCCTCCTCGCGCTCGACATGGATGCTGAGCGGAAGCGGTTGCGGCGACGGACGGATAGCGTGGTTACGGGCGCGGATGCGGGGGAGGTGGAGGAGGGTGAGGGTGGGGATGG
>SATZ01000481.1:0-28475 GCA_004335205.1 Ascochyta viciae-villosae | reverse complement strand
CACCACCTGCCCCACCCGCCCCTCCACACCCCCCAAGTTCGCTTGCGGCCGATTATACAAGTCCAGCCCCAGCAAATGCAGCGGCGTAGACACCAGCTGGATCGCCGCCGGCGTCACGAACTGCGCGACGCTAGCAGCGCCCACGTACTTCCGCAGTTCGTCGCTCATGTGCTGGTTCAAGCGCGGTGCGAGGAGTGGGGGGAGGTTGAAGGAGGCGAAGATGGTGAGGCAGTCGCGGACTGTGAAGAGTGCGAATGTTGGGAATGGGACGGGGCGTTTGGGGCCGGTGGTGGAGGAGCCGAAGAGTTGGGTGAATTGGTTGTCTTTGTACAAGCAGAGAGCGAGGTTGGAAGTCGAGGTGGCGAGGAACTTGGTGCTGCCGGCGGTGGTGGTGGTGATTGGGGTGTGGGCGCGTGAGGAGGCGAGGGTGTCGATTGTGTTTGCGGTTAGGTAGGTGCCGAAGTAGAGAGTCTGCGTCACGATGCAGGTTAGCTCGCTGTGGGCGCGGTGGGAAGTAGTTGTCTGGTGACGTACGAAGATTAGCACGAATGGCTTCCCTGTTAGGAATCTATGAGGCTTGAAAATCAGCTCTCGCGCGCTCTTCTTCAGGCTCTCGCCCAGCGTGTTGCGCCCGCTCGCGTTCTCCATGATGCCCTTGTCGATCATGGTGATGATGGGCGCAACGAGCACGCCCGCCGCGCCTGCCGCCAGCGCATCGCTGCCGAGGCGCAGACCGAGTTGATTGGTGTTCCATTCACGAGGAGCGTCGGCCGAGGTGGTGAAGGAGGGCGTGTGTGGTTTTGCGAGGGCGTCTTTCAGCACGACGGGCTCGTCGCCGATGGCGATGCTGGCTGGCCTCTGTGGCTGCGGTTGTGTCTCCCCCATGGCTGCGTCGCACTATCGATTGGCGTCTGTGCTGCATGTACACTCTCCGTGTTCTAGGGCTCAGCTGGTGCGCGACGGCGGAGAGGTTGGTCGGCGTGGATACACAGTACAAGCAGCGAGCGTCACTCAAGCACGACTAAACAGTGCACGTCAACAAGCTGCAGCCCGGCAGACGCCTCAAATCGGACGAGCAAGGAAAAAAAAGTGTCAGAGTCTACGGAGCATCCATCACACAATCAGAAGCTGGAGCTGACGCGCTTTTCGGCGTCTGATAGATACGTCTAGCGGCCGGTCGTCGGAGTAGCTGTAACCGAGTCCCAGCGGCTCCTTGTCCGATCCCCGACCTTCACTCCGCGAGGTAGCTCGAGATAAGTACAGTCACCACACGACATTGGACGCACGAAGACCATAGGAACGAGGGTGGGACAGCTTCACGTGCTTCAGCATGCAGTCATCACTTCATTAATCGTACAGCATAACACCACTGACAACAACTTATCAAGCCAGCGTCTTCGGACTCGTGGGCACCGCCCTCGTACTGTCCCAACTGCGCTCGCCCAGGCTGGCCGGTACGGTAATGAACGGCTTCCACCCCCTCTGCGCCTCCTCGTCTTTCTCATTCTCATGCTCGTGCTCATGCTCGTTCTTATAATGCGCGTGCGCCGTCTTGGGAAACAGCAACACGGTATCCATCTCCAGCGGCTCGAGCTGCGGTTTCCTGCCCACGCGCGGACTGCCAATCTCCACCACCTTGCGACCAGACGCCAGCCGCTCCACGCGCTCCCTGCGCTTGAAGAGCAGTCGAAGGAACGGCACCGAGGCCGAGATGATGCCGCTGTTGGTTTCTACTTGGCCCCAGAGGAGGAGGTCGGCTCCGTAGATGGCGCTGTTCCACGGTGAGGCGGCCCAGAGCGTCATCACGCGCATGCGGACCGAGGATGCCACGATCGCTAGCATGCCGACTGAGAAGATGGCGACGAGGGCCAGGCGCTGTCGCAGTGGTACGCTGAGACTCAGCAGCGTGGGGATTGGAATCAGGAGGATGATCACATCGCTGAATAGGTTCAGCGCCGCGGTGAACATGAAGTAGATGGTCGGATCGTAGCACTGTGTCTTGGGCGCATCCGGACTAGGCGTTGTGTCGAACTGCGCAAAGTAGGCGTCTGTGTTCCATGCGTCGGACGGCTTTCTGCACTGGAACGCCGCAGCGATAGTGGCTCCGAGCGAGTATACGCCGACGAAGATAATCGTGCCATTGACAAGGTGCCGCAGCGTGCGGTGCGATGCGATGCTCTTGAAGAAGTAGAGGATGCTGAGTTTGACGAAGCAGAGGGCTGCCACATACGACATGCGGTACACCCACCATGTGATCATGATGCCCTTGACATGCTCTTTCATGAGCGGCCGCTTCTCCTGCTTGGACGTTAACATATGCATCACACATTCGCCCAGGCCTTGGTACCGGTATGCGGTAGTAGCTTGGCCGGGTATGGCTGCTGGTCTCATCCATGTAGTAGTTCACCACCAGGTTACCCCAGGTAAGTACCTTGACAGTCAGCAGGCGCTCCAGCACGGGAGTGAAAATCATACCAGAGCAGTGAGCATGAGATGGTCCGTCGCTGTCACGGTGCCAACCAAATAGTAGCGGCAGTAGTAGCTGTGTGTTCATGTCAGGACCCGACCATCGTGCTTGGCGTGTATTCGTACCGCAGAGCTACCACTAGGGTCGACAATCCTGTCAGGACGCACCCCACAATCACCACGATAAAGCCTGGGCGCAGGTACATGCTGTACGGCTAAGTGCCAATGCTGGTCGCAAGGGAGTCGAAACGGGAGAGGATGGCCACCATCAAAAGCACACTGAGACTGGCTGTCACACAAGAAGAGCAGGAAAGGAGAACGCGCGGAGCTGCGATTAATGGGGACAAGCAAGAAGCACCTCCTATCCCTCTGACAGCTGCCGTCCGGACCGGTGCGCTTCCCCAGATTCTGTACCTGCACGCCATCGACCGCATTCTGCGACATGTGCCCATGTACGTGCAGACACGCGAGCACTCAACAGGACAGGCTATCATGCGACTGGTTCCCGGGCCTGAGGGAGAGATTTTCAGGCAGGCGTTCGCCCGGACGGAGTGACAGGAAGCGGGGGATCAGGTCTGCAGCGGGTCGTAGCCGGTTTCTCAAAGTGAAGAGGCGTCGTCTACACGTTCTCGAAGCCTATAACGTCGCGTAATATAAGTGATACGGCCCAAGAGCAGCACACTGAACAGTGCGCAAACAAGTTTGCACGTTGAATGTATCGCTTGAGTATTGCATTCGCACATCTTTCCACGAATGATCGACTCCGTGTGTTATATCTGCACGTCTGTTTCGTAAGCCGGTCAATTGTGTCGTTCACAGCCTCTCCGGAATTGCCTAGGATCCCAGGACGTGAGGTGAGTGTTTGAGATATTAGGCTGAAACGCGGCTGATATCTTTGCTAGCTTCTTTCCATCACCAATCAGTACCGTGCAAGTCTTCTTTTAAGCACCACATCAGGGTGAGGAACAGCTGAGCGTGCTGATGTACGAGAGAGAAAGCATGGAACGACATCCTGATGGCGTTGGGTAGTGCTCAATTGACGGCCAGAATTCAAGGTGTTTCGATGTCGTTGCCCCTGGGAACGCCGTGTCGAGAATGGAAGCTCGACAGCTGTGCTTTACACATTCTGGGTTGGTGACGGCCGGCCTTGTATTTCCACATACACAACGCAGTGAGAAGTGGCTGCGCGAGGTCTGCGTTGTAGTAGAGCGATGCAAAAGCACGGCATTCATCCAGGTTTGGAGCGTGGTCTCGGGCGGCGAAGAGGCAGTTACTTGCTGCCTAGCTTTGCAAAGAGATGAAGCTGTTAAGAGAGAGAAAGAATCCGTACTGAGCGGCGATATGCGTTGCTAGACGAGGATGCGCTGCCCACTTGAAGGCAAGCGCAATTAATTGACGGCCTCGGTACATGGCCGAGTCTCAGCTCGTGAGGTCATGTTGCGCGATGGATCATACAGCGGTTCACGGCTGCGCTAGACAGGGGTTAGCGGCGTGAGCGAGAATGACTCATTTTGGCTCACTCTGATACGACGTCAGCGGACCCTTAGCACGACGCTGGAACCGGGCGCAGTCGATGGTGGATCAACACCAGCGAGGAGCTGGGATGTGTAGTGAGCAATGTTTAGATGGCTTCAAGATGGATAAGTGTATGCATCTTTTAGGTGTGTATTGGTTGGGTGGGGCGAATGTTGAGTTGCGAGGCTCATGTCAAGTTGCGAGCTCATGTCGACTCATTGTGAGCGTGCATGTTGATCTGACAATGCACTCATGATGGCTCAGCGTAAGACCGCAAGTTTCAACATGTGTGAAAGTGAGCGAACGTGAGCAATTGTGATGCTGCGGTGTACGGTGAAGTGTATAATAAAGAGGTGCATTGTAGACTCGTCACTGGATACACGCAGGAAAGCGTGGACAGTGACAGAGTAAGTACCAATAACCTCAACACCCAGCAGCCTCAGAGATTAAAGCCTACATTTGCCGATTTGATGCCACCCTGAACAGGCGCGCCATGATCGTACCATCTTCCGACATCGTCTGAAAAGAGGCACTTACCAGCGCAGAAAATGAACATATCAAAAGACGGTAGGCTAACTTCAAAGACCAGACTACTTTTGCGAACGGAGGAGCGCACGAAGAGCCTCGACTTCGCCCTCAAGCTTAGCACAGCGAACCTTCATATCGTCACGTTCGGTCTTCACTTCTTTGAGCTTAGCTTCGAGTCCGGACATCTGGTCGACGCGTTTCTGTCGATACCGACGAGCTGCGAGGGTGTTTGCTTTGCGCTTCTCGACGCGAGAGGGAGGTTCAGTCGGTGGGCTGCTTTTGGTTGAACTTGACAATTTGGTGTGTGGTGATCGCTCTGGTGAGTAAGAGTTCCGGTTGGGAAGGCTTGTTGAGGAGGAACCGGACTGAGAACGATCTGCGTTTGTTAGTGCACGTTGCAAATGCGATGAAATGGGTCTCCTTACTGGGCTCCATAGGAGTAGACATGCTTGTGTTGAACGATGTTTGCGTGGTAGGGGCCATGGCCAGAAGATTCATCTGCTCTGCGGCGGTCATGACAAGTGGAGTCGCTCCAAGAGTGATGCTGTCATGAAGTGCATTGCCAGAGAAGTGGCCAGTGCTAGCAGGTGGTAGGGGAAAGGAGTTCCAGTTTGCAGTGTCGTAGAAGGTGTTGTCGGTAGCAATCAGGGCGGAGAACGAGGAAGTGGAAATCAAAGGAAGTGAGGTATCAAGAAGGGCACCGCTAGAATCGGCAGTGGTAAAGGTCAAGTCGTGGTCCCAACTAATCGGTGGCTGTCCATGGTGGCTTGGCAGATGTTCCCAGTCGTCGCGGTGCTGTGCGTACTTAGTCTTTGGTCGTGAAGGATAGAAGACGGCAGACTACTCACAGAAGAAAGCGACGGTGGATTGGCTTGGGACGAACTGCATGTTGGCTGGGGAATACTGCATTGCGAAATGTCAAAGAGCGGGTCCTGGTCCCCGCTGGTGAAGTCGAAGTAATCGTCAAGGAAAATTGAAGCTGAGGAAAAACCCTCTCGGTGTCGACCTGAAGAGGGCGGGTTTGGGATGAGGAGGGGGAGAGGGAGCGGGCCTCAGGCTTCTTTAAAGGGCGGAGGTGCTGCTTGGCTGTTAGCGTGCCTTGAGCGCTCGACGCCGGACGGTAGGGCAGCCAGGTGGATGCAGGGTGGCAGGTGAGATGTGAGCACAGGCCAGCAGCCACCGGTGGAAAGCGCTACGCTACTGGGCGACGCAACTTTGGAGCACAGCCGCGCCCTTTTGCGTCTGCAGTCCGCAGTCCGCAGTCCGCATCCGCAATCTGCAATTCGCAGTCCACCCTCGCAATGGCATCCACCTGCACATCGACATGGCGCATGCTGCGGCCAAGCCTGGCACCGTCATCACGCGCTGACGCCGTCCTCTCGTTCCTCGCCCCGTCGATACGATGCGCTCGCTTCTCCACGTCGCCAACGCTGCTGAAAAAAGACAACAACAGCAAGCGTGGTGTATCAGCCGTCAGACACACTGGCCTCCGCCCGAGACAGACGCTCTCCGTCAGGCAAAAGGACTTTGCGAACCAGCAATTGCCAACGCCTGTCAAGATCGAGGAGAAGCCAACAGGGACCCAGGACCACGGGCTCTGGGGCTTCTTCAAGGACCAGAAACTGCTCTCCACGCCCGCAGACCTCTCGCAGCATGGCCGAGAATGGACCATGGGAGAGCTGCGCAGCAAGGACTGGGACTCGCTCCACCAGCTGTGGTGGGTGTGCGTAAAGGAGCGCAACCGCCTGGCGACGGAAAAGCTGGAGCGCGCGCGTCTGAAGGCTCTCTACGGCGACTTCGAGGGCAAGGCGAGGGATGAAGTTGTGCAGAAAACCATGAAGGCCATCATCGACACGTTGGCCGAGCGAACACAGGCCTACCAGGAGGCGCTTGCACTCGCAAGCAACGACCCGTCCATCGACCTCAGCAGGACAGATGGGCCGCAGTACACGCAGTTGCCTTATGTACGTGTTCGATGTGTATAGGGAAGCACGACGCTAACACGGTGCAACAGGACCCATTAGAGCCCGAGGCATTGGAGGAAGACGCACCGGCTGCCGACCTCGCCAAAGACAGCACAAGCCAAGCAAAGGAGAAGCTTAGCGCCTAAGAACAGAACAGACATGACAATTTGGCCGTGTAGACCTGGCTTGGGTGGAAGGCGGCCAGATGGCGAGAGACGCAGCACGTTCAGGAGGAAGCGGCGGTTGCATCCAAGAAGTGCACGACTTGCATACAGCGGCGGGTGCAAATGGATAAAAGGGGATGTGTCAAGATATTGTTGGATGCAATGTAGTAGACCATGTACAATACCTACTCGTCCCGCTCAAAGGGGTACACGAGAAGGACAGGTGCTCATCAGAGGGCGCGCAGCATTTGTAAAATATCTGGCAGGGCGAGCACATAGTTTTGATGAAGAAGTCTGTGCTTTGGCATAATTGCAGATGAGCTGGTGGACAAGTGCAGATGAGCTGGTGGACAAGTGCAGATGAGCTGGTGGATAAGTGCAGATGAGCTGGGGATAAGTCTCTTGTGCCAGGCGTGTTTGGGAGGTGCAGGATGAACGAGGCTCAGCGCCACTTGCATAACGCGAGTCAAGGCAGCTCTGGGTACCCCACATCAACCTGCTCACCGCCATCCACCTCTGCTCTCCCACGCTTGAGCAGACAACACACACACAAACACACACACACACTTTCACCTTAGCCCTTAGTCTACACAGCCACCATGGACGAGATCGCGCCCGAGTACGACGTCGTGGTCCTGGGAACAGGTGGGCTCACCTCTACCCCGCCAGACCCGCTGGAGAGAGCTAACGCCCAGCAGGTCTCACAGAATGCGTTCTTTCAGGGTAACCCTCGTGCTCGCCGTGGCCATGCACGTGCTGACAAGCTTCCAGTGTTCTCAGTGTCAAGGGCAAGAAGGTCCTCCACATTGACCGCAACGACCACTACGGAGGGTGAGCATGGTCGACAGCTAGCTATCAAACGCCTCTCATTACACGACAGCTAACTTATTATAGGGAGGCCGCTTCCCTCAACATCGAGGCCCTCTTCAAAAAGTACGGACAGACTGCAGGCGAGCCATGGAAGAAGTACGGCCGTGTCAACGACTGGAACATCGACCTCGTCCCCAAGCTCCTCATGGCCAACGGTGAACTCACCAACATCCTCGTCTCCACCGACGTCACAAAGTACCTCGAGTTCAAGCAGATCGCCGGCAGCTACGTTCAGCAGGGCAGCGCTGCAAAGGCCACCGTCGCAAAGGTCCCCTCCGATGCTGGCGAGGCGCTCCGCTCGCCGCTGATGGGCCTCTTCGAGAAGCGCCGGGCCCGCAACTTCCTCGAGTGGGTCGGCGCATACAAGACAGACGACGCAGCAACACACAAGGGTGAGTACATGCTACCAGCGTCGCCGTGCCGAACAGGTGCTAAGTGCATACTCAGGTCTTGACGTCCAGAACTGCACCATGAAGGACGTCTACGACAAGTTCGGACTCGAAGCTACCACCCGTGACTTCATCGGTCACTCCATGGCCCTCTACCAGACAGACGACTACATCAACCAGAAAGGTGCCGCCAACGAGGCTATCGAGCGAATCCGCTTGTACGTCAACTCCATGGCACGGTACGGCAAGTCCCCGTACATCTACCCCCTGTACGGCTTGGGAGAGCTCCCCCAGGGCTTCGCTCGGCTGTCAGCCATCTACGGAGGTACCTACATGCTGAACACCGACGTCGATGAGTTCCTCTACGACGGCGACAAGGTCGTCGGTATCAAGGCCACGATGAAGGAGAAGGACGACGCCGGCCCTGGCATGAAGTTCGAGACCAAGGCGAAGAAGATCCTCGCAGACCCCTCGTACTTCCCCGGCAAGGCGCGTGTCACTGGCCACCTGCTCAAGGCCATTTGCATTCTCAACCACCCCGTCCCCAACACAGATAACTCGGACTCTCTGCAGTTGATCATTCCCCAATCGCAGGTCGGACGCAAGAACGGTGAGTGGGTTGTCGCAAGATGCGAGCGTGGTACTGACAGGAGCTGCAGACATCTACATTGCCGTCGTTTCGTCTGCCCACAACGTCTGCCCCAAGGGTTACTACATCGCTATCGTATCGACCATCGCCGAGAGCGACGCCAATCACCACCTTGAGCTCCAGCCCGGCCTTGACCGTCTTGGCAAGATTGAGGAGCAATTCATGGGCCAGCCCATCCCGCTCTACGAGCCGCTTGAGAGCGGCAACAACGACAACATTTTCCTCTCGAAGAGCTACGATGCCACCAGCCACTTCGAGACGACAACAGGTCAGTATTGGCTTGTTTGGTCTAGGTGGAGTCAACTAACATGTGGCAGACGACATCAAGGACATTTACCAGCGCGCCGAGGGCCACGAGCTGGTCGTTGAGGGCTTGAGGGATGGACAGTTCAACGTTGAGGCGTAGACGAAAGTGAAGTTTGACGGGGTGGATGAACAGCAAGCGGTCGTTTTGAAATACCAAATTATTACATGCAAACGTGTGTGAAATGGAGCGGTGCACGATGTGTTTGCGTTTGACTGTTTTGCGGAGAAGGGAGCGCTGATTACCGTTTTGGGCCATGGGCACTCGAGCTTCCACCCCCACGCAACCTCGCAACTTGCACCGTCGATGCACAGTGTGGATCTTGAGTCTGGTCTGGCTCGACCTGAGTGGGAAGCCCCTTTTTGAGCACGCATACCTCCAATTTGGTACAGCAGCTCGAAAGTCTGACAAGACACAGTCGTCGTCATCAGTGGGTGTCTTGGCAATGGACCGGGACACCTTTATGGATTACGGCGCTCGCGTTTAGCCATTGGGGTACTACGTCGCGTCAACACCCAGGAGTTTTTCCTGGAGAGCCCTGGTCCTCCCCGTCCGACTCACCATGTCGCACTTCCGGCGGTATGCGTTCCTGCTGGTGGCGGTGGTCTTCCACTTGGTCTACATATTTTCTTGCTTCTCCATCTACTTTGTAAGCCCCATTGTGCATGGCATGCGCGAGCACCGCGTCGAGACGCAAGAAGCTCCTGCGAAACGACTCGTGCTCTTTGTTGGTATGTGGTGATGGCTGTAGAGACTGCAGCGATGGCATGTAGAGACTGCAGCGATGGCATGTAGAGACTGCAGCGATGGCATGTAGAGACTGCAGCGACTGCAGCGACTGCAGCGACTGCAGCGGCCAACTCTTCCACTGGCTAACTTCCATCAGGCGACGGTCTTCGCGCCGACAAGGCATTCCAGTCCTTCCCCGATCCCAACCCCAATGCCACGACGCCAGACACGCCGAAGCTCCTCGCAGACTACGCCAAGACCCCGCGCCCTCTCGCGCCTTTCCTGCGGTCCAAAGTAGTCGAAAGCGGCACGTTCGGTGTCTCCCACACCCGCGTGCCTACCGAATCGCGCCCCGGTCACGTCGCGCTCATCGCAGGCCTGTACGAAGATGTATCCGCGGTCGCTACTGGCTGGAAGCTGAACCCTGTCAACTTCGACAGCGTCTTCAATCGGAGCCGGCATACTTGGAGCTGGGGCAGCCCGGACATTCTGCCCATGTTCGAGACAGGCGCCGTGCCTGGGAGAGTGGATGCATACTGCTACGGACATGAATTCGAAGACTTCTCCAAAGACGCCTGGGCGCTGGACGAGTGGGTGTTTGAGCGTGTGAAGCGCCTATTCGACGACGCCAAGACCAATGCCACGCTGAACGCTGAGCTGCGCAAGGAGAAGAACGTCTTCTTCCTGCACTTGCTGGGTCTGGACACAACCGGCCATGCGCACCGGCCCTACTCGTGGCAGTACCTCTACAACATCCAATTCGTGGATCGCGGCGTCAAGGACATCACGCAGTTGATTGAGCACTTCTACGATGACGACCAGACTGCCTTTGTCTTCACAGCAGATCACGGCATGAGCGATTGGGGCAGTCATGGAGACGGCAACCCAGACAACACACGTACGCCTCTCATCGCATGGGGTGCGGGCGTTGCGAAGCCTGTGCGCGCAGTGGGCCCAAAGGCAGACGGCCACGAGGATGGCTTCTCGCATGACTGGAACCTCGATCACATCCAGCGAAATGATGTCGATCAGGCTGACGTTGCCGCACTCATGGCCTACCTTGTCGGTCTTGACTTCCCCACAAACTCGGTCGGTGTCCTGCCCATGGCCTACCTTGACAAAGACGACAAGGCGAAGGCGGAAGCGCTCTTGGTCAACGCGAAACAGATACTGGAAATGTACCGCGTCAAGGAAGAGATCAAGCGCGCGCATGCACTCTACTACAAGCCGTTCCCCGGTCTCGGTGATGAACAGCACTCTGTCAAGCACCGAGTCTCGGAAATTCAGAAAGCTATCGACGGTGGAAACTACGAAGACGCAGTCTACCAGACGTACAACCTCATTGATCTCGGGCTTGATGGACTGCGCTACTTGCAAACATACGACTGGCTTTTCCTCCGTGCACTGGTCACACTCGGCTACCTAGGCTGGATCGCATTTGCAATCACGACAGTCATGGACCTGCACGTCCTGAACGAGGACTCGCAGGCACAGAGGACAACGCAGAGCATTACTGTCTTCTCATCTGTCTTGGTCGTGCTGTACGCAGTTCTTCTCAAGCAGCGATCGCCTCTATGGTACTATGCCTACGCCTTCTTCCCGGTGCTCTTCTGGGAAGAAGTCTACGCACGAAGATCGTCACTCACCAAGGGCGGCAAAGTACTCTTCAGCCAAATCGACACTCCAGCGGACAAGGCCAAGTTTGTGCTGGCGACGTTCGGGTTCTTTGGCTTGCTGCAAGCTCTGGTAAGCTGGCTTCAAACCATATCTAGCACATGCTGACTCCTTGTAGGTGCAAAGCTACTTCCACAGAGAGATCTATACGGTCTGCTACCTACTTGCTACGACGTGGCCTACGTTCTACGGCCAAGATTTTGTGAAGAAGAATATGGGCACTGTTGCAACATGGATCTTGTCTTGCATGATGATGAGTGCATTTACGCTGCTGCCAGCAAACAAGGCTGAGAACACCACCTTGATGTACGTATTCTCCGTTCGGGAGGCACGCCGCGCTAATACTTTCTCGTAGTATGCTCGGTGGTGGACTGATGTTCGCTGTCGGCGCATTGTACCTTGTCTTCGAGGAAAAGATTGTCGCCAGTGGAAAGCCTCAAGAGGCGAAGACCAACTTCAACTCACGGCTGATTCTGGGCGTCCAGGTAGGACAGCAACTCGCAACTCAGCATTTTCGCTAACTGTTCTCAGCTCGGCCTTGTGCTTCTCTCCATGATTGTCACTAACAGCAGCATCTACTACGTTCAAGCAAGGCAGGGGCTACCCCTTGGAGTCCTCGTTGTGGGATGGGCGACACTTGGTAAGCCATATATTCACATGCTCGACAATCGCTGACGTGCTCAGTGGGATCGCTGTTCCTACCGAACCTCCACGGCCTGTACCCGAACAGTCACTACATCCACCGTCTCGTGGTCATGTTCTTGCAGTTCGCACCGACCTTCATCATCCTCAGCATCTCCTACGAGGGTCTCTTCTACTTCGCCTTCTGCCTCTGTCTCTTCAGCTGGATGCGTCTGGAACACCAAGTCTACCTCCACACAACCAGCATCCCCAAAGCGATTCCCCAGCCTCGAAGCTCCATCTCACCCGCCGTCGCCGCAGCAGAAGACCACCCTCCCCTCCCCACCCCCACGACCCAATACCGCTCCCTCACCCTCTCCGACGCCCGCATCGCCCTATTCTTCATCTTCCTCATCCAATCCGCCTTCTTCAGCGCCTCCAACATCGCCTCCGTATCCTCCTTCTCCCTCGACGCCGTCTACCGCCTAATCCCCGTCTTCGACCCCTTCAGCCAAGGCGCCCTCCTCCTGCTAAAACTCATGGTCCCCTTCGCCGCGCTATCCGCAAACTTCGGTCTCCTCAACCGCCGACTCGGCGTCGCGCCCAGCGCGCTCTTCATGCTCGTCATGGCCGTCAGCGACGTCATGACGCTGAGTTTCTTCTTCATGGTCAAGGATGAGGGGAGCTGGTTGGATATCGGGACTACGATTAGTCATTTCGTTATCGCGAGCTTGTTGGGCGTTTTCGTGGCTGGGTTGGAGATTTATAGCGAGTGGAGTATTCGCGGGGTGAGGTTTGAGGTGCCCAGGGTAGTAGACGCTGGTGGAGATGGTAATGGAGATGCTGGAAAGAATGGGAAGGTAAGGTGATTCGCCTACGATTTGAGGGCGTGAATGGTGCGGTTGTGTGGGAATCGTGGGTTGAGTCGTTGTAGGTAGTTGCTTAGATGAGGGTTCTTTTCTCCCTTAGCGAACTATACTTACACAGCTCACTCTTCACAGCGTATACACACATAGATTTCCCACCTACTTACTTACTTGCTTGCTTACTTGCTTTCTCCCTCCTCACCCTCTTTCTCTCTCCTCCTTCCTCCCTCCTTACCCTCTTCCCACCGCACCTACACTACAGCTTACCACTATTACATCTCCTAGCTATCTCCTAAATATCTCCCAACTATCTCTTAACTATCTCTTAACTATCTCTTAACTATCTCTTAACTATCTCTTAACTATCTCTTAACTATCTCTTAACTATCTCTTAACTATCTCTTAACTATCTCTACCTCTACTCTTATAGCGCGTAGACCTACTAGACATAGACACTAGACGTAAAGACTAGATATAAAGACCTACTAGACATAAAAACAGTAAACCTACTAGATATAAACCTATAAAAGTAGAAACCTAATAGTATATAAACCTATAAAAGTAGAAACCTAATAGCGTGTAGACTTTAAGGAAGTAGATCTACTAAATATAAAGACTACTAGATGTAGATAGTAGATATAAAGACCTGCTAGATGTAAAGACTACTAGATATAAACCTATAAAAGTAGAAACCTAATAGTATATAAACCTATAAAAGTAGAAACCTAATAGCCTGTAGACTTTAAGGAAGTAGACCTACTAAATATAAAGACTACTAGATATAGATAGTAGATATAAAGACCTGCTAGATGTAAACACTACTAGATATAAACCTATAAAAGTAGAAACCTAATAGTATATAAACCTATAAAAGTAGAAACCTAATAGCGTGTAGACTTTAAGCAAGTAGACCTACTAAATATCAAGACTACTAGATATAGATAGTAGATATAAAGACCTGCTAGATGTAAAGACTACTAGATATAAAGACTTACTAGAAGTAAACACTACTAGATATAAACCTATTAGATACAAAGACCTACTAGACATAAATACTAGATGCAAAGACTAGATATAAAGATCTACTACATATAAAGATAGTAAACCTACTAGATATAAACCTATAAAAGTAGAAACCTAATAGTGTGTAGACTTTAAGCAAGTAGACCTACTAGATATAAAGACTACTAGATATAGATAGTAGATATAAAGACCTGCTAGATGTAAAGACTACTAGATATAAACCTATAGAAGTAGAAACCTAATAGTATATAACTCTGTAAAAGTAGAAACCTAATAGCGTGTAGACTTTAAGTAAAGAGACCTACTAAATATAAAGACTACTAGATATAGATAGTAGATATAAAGACCTGCTAGATGTAAAGACTACTAGATATAAAGACTTACTAGAAGTAAACACTACTAGATATAACCCTATTAGATACAAAGACCTACTAGACATAAATACTAGATGCAAAGACTAGATATAAAGATCTACTACATATAAAAATAGTAAACCTACTAGATATAAACCTATAAAAGTAGAAACCTAATAGCGTGTAGACTTTAAGTAAGTAGACCTACTAAATATAAAGACTACTAGATGTAGATAGTAGATATAAAGACCTGCTAGATGTAAAGACTACTAGATATAAAGACTTATTAGAAGTAAACACTACTAGATATAAACCTATTAGATGCAAAGACCTACTAGATATAGATACTAGATATAAAGACTAGATATAAAGATCTACTAGACAGAAAAATAGTAAACCTACTAGATATAACCCTATAAAAGTAGAAACCTAATAGTATATAAACCTATAAAAGTAGAAACCTAATAGCGTGTAGACTTTAAGTAAAGAGACCTACTAAATATAAAGACTACTAGATGTAGATAGTAGATATAAAGACCTGCTAGATGTAAACACTACTAGATATAAAGACCTACTAGAAGTAAACACTACTAGATATAAACCTATTAGATGCAAAGACCTACTAGATATAGATACTAGACGTAAAGACTGCTAGACGCAAAAACTACTAAACGTGTACTAGACACATCTACCAGCTTTGTATCCGCGTTCCGTATTTCGTGTTCCGTAGTCTTGGATTCCAAAGCGCTGAGCTAGAAAACAAAAATGTAAAAGCGCTAGGATTGCTTTGCTGCTACTAGAAGGGGGAGGGGGTAGGGTTCGTAACAAGGTGTAGTGTTTGCAAGCAGACGTTTTGTAGTAGGTAGGGGGTTAGGTTCGATAGGTAGGTATATATTCCTTCTTCTTTCTTCTCGTCTGGGTTTCTTTTCCTAGTCTTGTTTCCTACCATGAGGGTTCACATTCTGTGCTGGCAAAGATGGCAGGTAACTAATTATAAGCTTATGTCTGCCTTGTTTGAATTGCAAAACTCTGGAGACCGGTGGAATTGTACACACATTTCTTATTTATCTTGTTTTTCGTCTGGTTTTGAAATTACTTTCTTTTACCCCTCTTTTTTCTTGTAGAAAATTTCGTACTTTTAGTACGAGTAAAATCACGGCTCAACTGGTTCGTGTCTTCGTTTTTAGGCCTTCGAAATTCAAGATAGCAGACACGCTGTGATGTCTTACCATTGATTACCTTCCTATATTTAGTATTCTACTCTTCTACTCTTCTTTACTTCCACGACATATTTTGTGCATTCTATACTTCAAAACTTCATTGTAGACTGGCTTATGTCTGCGCTCCCTGATTCGCAAGATTCGAAACGAACAGTTGACTTTTCAGGGCTTGTTAGTTCCTAGCTACCCCGTGTTGAAAAGGTTGGGGGTGGAGAGCTGGTAGACTGTGTACAAATCATGTTTTTCTTTAGCTACACCACGTGTTTCTTACTTTCAGATAGAAGTACTGCTTTGTAATGTCGAAAATTGACGGAGTGGTAATTGATGTCTGCGTCTTTTCTCCTGTACGGCTCGAAACGCAGATGATAGGGTGCATGTTCGGGTCTTGCCGTCCCTTGCCTGCTTGGAATCGAAAAGTTCGAAGATGATATGGCTACCATTCATGCTCTTTCCCTTCTCTAGCTGTGAATTTTCTCTGTTGTTACGCGAATTTTCACACTACTAGAACTTTGTAATACGTGCCTTTTATCTTAATTTCCGCAGAAGTAAAACAGACAAAAGACAAAGCGATGTTTGTATCTTGCTCTCCTAAGTTTTCAGAACTCTGGATTTTGCGTCTTTGTTAAATGCACTTGTGGCTTCGTCTCTTTTACTTTCCTTTCCTCGTCTCTCTTGTATTGGGTAGTATGTGCTATGCACTGCGTTCAAAACGAGCTAAAAGCCAACCCCTGATGAAGCTGGAGTTATGTTCACTCCTTTCTACTCAGATACAAAATGAACACAGCCTAGATTCATAGCTTCTGCTCTCTGCCTTCTCGAACGCAGAAAGTGGATCCTCGTACATTGTTTATCTCCTCCCGATTACATGATGACTTGTACATACTTTGCTTT
Source organism: Ascochyta viciae-villosae (assembly GCA_004335205.1). Classification (NCBI taxonomy): domain Eukaryota; kingdom Fungi; phylum Ascomycota; class Dothideomycetes; order Pleosporales; family Didymellaceae; genus Ascochyta; species Ascochyta viciae-villosae. The sequence goes on along the minus strand of SATZ01000481.1, from coordinate 12,249 downwards.
TCCGGCTTGTTAATCGAAACCCTCGGATGTCTATCATGTGGTCCAAAACCGCAATCAGTATTTATAAACGCTTAGTTGTGGACAATCAGCGAATGCGGCTTATCTGCTTTTCGGGTTCGAGTTGATTCAATCACTCCAAAGATCCTTTATACTGTCGATAAGGATGCGGAAAACAATACATGTTCGCCCTGCTCGTCTTTCTCAGATCCCTACAGTATCATGTGACTGTTGTTTTCTCTTTCCCTAAAAAACCATATCGTATCGCGATATGATCCTCTGTTCCCTGTCTTCCGCCACCGAAACACATATTCAAAACATGACAGGCGCATCCAAACACCGTTCAAAATGCCATAGAGCTTGACAATGTTCGTCCTGCTCCTTGTCTTCTTAAGGCTAAATTAATTTTGCGTTATGTCTTCTTCTTCTCCCTCTTCTTTCTTTTGCGGCCAAGAAGAGATCCTCTGCAGCAAATGCTGTTCCCTCTTTTCTAATAGGAAGCCGCCTATTCTCCACATAGCATGGCTATTCTAAACACCCTTTACATCATTGAAATAAATACAAGAACAGATAATGTCCGTTTCGCTTCCTGTCTTCTTAAAATTTACACAGTCACGGACCATGTTTGCTCCTTCCTCTGTTGTGTACTGTAATTAAAAAGATATCCTCTTGCTATATGCTGTCCCCTCTTCTCCGCCACTAAACCACATATTCTAAACATGGCGAGTCCTTCCAGTCACTTTTTATATGATCATAATGCGTTCATGAACACGAAGACTCTCTTTTGCGTTTTGTTCTTCAAAACCCATACAAGACCTTGTCATGTCTCCTTCCCCTTCTCTTTCTCGCAGTAGAAAAAACAGCTCTGTATACATCACATGCTGTTCGTGCAGTTAAGAAAGATTGATGTTCTGATCAGATGGCATTCTCTCTTCTCCAACACAAATCCGCCTATCGAAAACCTGACGGGACCCTTCCAAACAAGAAGGACTGGCCGAAGTGCAGAAGAAACGCGTGGAAGATGGACAACCCGATGATTGGTGGCCAGAACCTATGCCCTGGCGATTTGCCCTCGCCGCCCTCGCCGCTGTCTCAGAGACTCACATGGTCCGTCGCATCGCCGGTTTTCCTCTAGATCACCTCGATGCCATCATGTCACTCACCGAACTCGAGTTAGAGGAACATGCCACCATCCGCAGAGACAACAACGACGGAGTTGACCCTGACGACCAGTACCGCGGCAAAAAGACTCCCAAAAAAGCGAAGCCCAGGGCCGATCTGACTCGTACATACGACAAGGAGTCCAAGCCGGAGAAAAATTTCACCAGACTGATCATGTCTTTTCTGTGTCATTTCTTTCCAAGATATAAATATCAGATCATATTGGGTCCTTGCCTATCTCTTCCCTGCAACAAACCAAAACTTCCTACGTTAAATGCTGTTCTTGCAGCCAAAAAACGAAGTTCTTCGATGAAATGCTGTTTTTCTTTCTCCAACACTGATCCACCTCTCCCAGCAACACGGCGAGCGTCCATCAACCTCTGAACACAAAAAAAAAGACATGAGCCATCAAAACAAACGAAGTCCGCGTTTTGAACAAAACACCCGCACGGCGTCTCTCTATTCTAATCGATACTGCAACACCCTCCTACATACTCCAAATTCCCGCATACTAAAACCGAGTGATAAACCGTGCATGTCTCATGCCCCTGCAAAAACAAAAAGCAAAATGAAATGTCAATGTCAACACACCACGACAAGAGCATAAACAACAAACGCTCTACTGACAGCAAACCTCGGACCCCAAAATCCGTTTTCCCTACCGGTGAAAAGTTTAGACCTGTCTCTCTATGTCACGTTGGAGTTTCGACTCTCACGTCGCGAAATCAAAAAAAATCAGCACATCACGTCACCTTGCGACGTCACTAAAAACTTGAGATGACGACCTCATGTCCGTCGGGCGAGGAGTCTTCGCACTCAACAAAATAGGAAGGACAGATAACAATAACTTTAACACTGCTCTGCTAGGCAAACATCTTAAACCAAATGTTACTAAAAACTTAAGATGACGACCTCATGTCTGCCGCGCGACGAGTCTTCTCACTCAGTAAACAAGAAACAAAAGGATATAAAACACTAGTTCAACAACGCTCTGCTAGGTAAACATCTTAAACTGGTTAAGTCTCCTCGCATGTGGAGTCTCTGCTTTTCTAGCCAAAAATCTCAAACTAGTTAAGTCTCCTCGCATGTGGAGTCTCTTTCTTTTCCAGCTAAATATCTCAAACCAGTCAAGTCTCCTCGCATGTAAAGTCTCTGCTTTTCTCGCCAAACATCCTAAACTGATCAAGTCTCCTCGCATATGAAACCTCTTGCCTATCATCGACGACAAATACGTCACATTCACCCCGCAAAGCCCCGCAAAGCCCCGCAAAGCAGCCATTAGCATACCGTGTCAACTTCCATACCGTGTCAACTTCCACATCAATCCCCAACTAACCCCCACCACCACCCACGACCCCAACCCGCAACAAAGCCACCGTACCCACCGCACTACGAGCGCTGTTCTTTCACCTAAGTCGCGGCGTTGATAGCTGAACATTATGGGTTTCTCAACTCCCACCTCCCACCTCCCATGCTCGAAGCAGAACCCAGTACTTCCCTGAAGCACGAGACGGGAACATCAACGCTGTGGCTGCGCGACGAGTTGTTCTGCTTGGAGGGAACCCGAGAATGGGGTTGACTGGTGGTTGTACTTCTGATTGATTCAGTTAATAAGTCAACCCACTCAACCCACTCGACTCGACTCGACTCGACTCGAGTAAGTCTAGCAAGTTCGTTCTAGTAAATGCGTCGTCCATTTCTTTCTCCCTTGTTTTGGTTACACAGTGTATGGAAACGGTATAGCGGATGTGATGTAAGCTTCTAAAACTAGCCACATCACCGTGTGTTCCTCATGTTTGACATTTCGTTTGCAATTGTGGGATTAGATGTGACAGGAATCTGGGTTTCATAGCGTTATTTCAAAGAGTGTGGGGAACGCGAGGACTACTGACAAACCAGGATATTCAAGGGCTGGGCCGGACATCACAAAGACAATGCACGAGGCAGGACACGGCAAAGAGGGCAGAGACAGAGTTCATCAATCATGTATCATTCGTGTCACAGCCCGCTAAAAGGGATCGCTGTGGGAGTATCGTGAGAAGCTAGGAAAGACCCGCTAAGTAAAACCATCGCTCAGTACCTTTTTGCTCCATTCGCCGGAATAAATCACGCCTTGTCGTGCTTCACGCGCTTGACGCTCTTCCTAGAGCTACAAAGAAGAGCTGTCCTTGGTGCTCTCCTGAACCTTCTTGACGATCGGGACGATCTTGTCGAAGAGAGGGTGTGTCCTATCGAGACCGTTGACCTGGTTGACAACGTCCTCGGCAGAATGGCTCTTGAGGATCTTGGCGAGCTCGGCAGACTCTTCGTCGCCCTCGACGTTCTGGAAGCGGTAGGCCATCTCGATGGCACCAAGGAGGGCATCGACCTTCTCACCCTTCTCAGCCAGCTGGGCAGCAGGGCCAACGAAGCGCTCCTTGCGGGAAAGCTTGCGGAGGGGAGCACGACCGACACGCTCGACGTTGTCCTTGAGGGTAGGGTTCGAGATACGCTTGACGATCTTCTCGACGTAGTCTTCTTGCTCTTCTGTGGAGATGCCGTGCTTGTTGACGATCAGGTGGGCAGTTTCCTTGACGGCAGCGCGGACGATGTCGTGAAGCTCCTTGTTGCGGAGGACCTCGTGGATGTAAGGGATCTTGCGGTTGTGCCCGTAGTAGGCAGCGGTGGCGTGTGAAGTGTTGACAGTGAAGAGCTTGCGCTCGATGTAGGGCTCGAGGTCGTCGACGTAGTGGACACCCTCGATGGCAGGCTTCTTACCACCGTTCTCGAAAGGCTTCTGCTCGACACACCACTCGAAGAACTTCTCGATCTTGACGTTGAGACCAGCGTCCTTGTCCTGCTGTGGCACAATGCGGTCAATAGCCGAATTGGCGTAGCGGGCCTTCTTGTCGATGTTCTTCAGGGTCTCGTCACTCAGCTTGCCCTCGATGAAGCCCTTCCATGTGGTTGTGGCGTTGATGGCGTTCTCGCAGGCAATGACGGCGATGGGGTAGTCGAGCTTGCGAGCCTCGATGGCCTTGGCGACTGGCTCGGCAACGAACTTGAGGATGTTGGGGCCGACGGCACAGGTGACGACATCGGCAGTAGCAATCTCGTGCACGACCTTGTCCATCTCGTGCTTGGAGTTGATGGCCCGGTAGTGGTCGATGGTGAAGGTGCGCTCGCCATCGTCACCAATTTCGGTGACGGTGTACGAAGGAGTCTTCTGGAGCTGTTCGATGATGGTGTCCATGACATCGACGAAGATGACCTCGTAGCCCGAGTTGTGCAGGAACTCGGCGACGAAGCCACGGCCGATGTTTCCACCGCCGAAGTGAACAGCCTTCTTGTCGTAGCTCATGATGTGCAGGGGGCAGTTGAGTGTGGTGAGGTTGGTGGGGGTGAGGTGAGATGAGCTAGGAATGGAGGTCAATTGGGTACTTATGGAGGTGGGGGTGAGGCGGGGAGAGAGGGCAACTCACTGCTCACGGGGTAGTGAAAGGTGTGAGGGGTGGTGAAAGGAAAGTGGTGTTGTGTTTGTTGACGATCAGAGGGGGAGGCGTTGTTGATGAGGGGTATTTATGGCAGGAGCTAGGGCCACCGACGCAGTGGCAGGTAGTGCAGAGGCTGTGAAGTAGGAAGCAGTAAAACTGTGGACTCACCTGGCCAGACGCTTGCTACGCGGGGCGGCGTATGACCGGGGTGTTGCAGTGCAGTACGAGTTGCAGGGTAAGGCTGACGGCGAGTACAGGTGAATGTTGGGGGCACGAGTGAGCTGGCGATGCACCCCGCGATGACGCTGCAGCGAACACCCGATTGGCGGCTGAAAGGAACAGCTGCCCGCCTGCAAAAGCAACGCGCGAGACTCGACAGATTCAACAGTAAGAGGGAATGCGCGAGTTGAGTTTTGCCTGATTTACTGCGGCTGCAAGAGAAAAGGCAGACGAATCGGCGGCTGCTGCCCAACTGCTTACCTTCAGAGTTCTCCCGGCCGTGGAGGGGCGCGCTCCGAACATGCCATTGTGGTAGTCCTGCCGCAGCCAACGGCAACTCCTGACGCTGTGCTCGATCACGGTCCGGCTTCCCAGCCCTTTCCAATGCGCTGGTGGAGTAGACGACGTCATGGTTCATACCGAGCATACTCTCCGTTCCCGCCATTAGCTGATGCCAAGTGGGGCAAGCGTGTTTTCTTCAGAAGCAGATCATGGCGCAACGTCTCTTGAGGCTTTGCCAGCGATCGTCATCGATTGATCGATTGCTACAGTTGTACGCACGTGTATCGTGATCTGGTTTTGATAAATCCCATTACATACCATCAGCCCCACCCATTACAACTGCTCCATCACCTCCACTTGCAAACTCTACGCGTGAATAGCCTGCTGCACGTGCGGGTACACCGCCACCATTCGATGATAGAGATCGGGGTGTGCGCGCATAAGGACCTCGGGATCCCAAGCCATTGCGACAAAGATGGTGTCGATACCACTGCTCAGCGGAGTAGTGAAAATGTTGCAAATCTGCAGGCCAATGAGGAAGGCAAACGCGACAACAACGGGAGTGTATCCGCCGTCGGCATTGTAAGCCGGCGATGTGAAGATCAGGTACAGGTATGCAAGCAGCGCACATGCATACGCGATGAAGGTAGCGCCCATGGAGAGGACCGGGCCGATGAGGCATTCGTTGACAAGTGCGTCAATACCGCGATCTTTGATCATCCTGCGCAGCGTTAGCATCTGAAAAGTACCTGTTCGTTGCCGTTGTACTTACTTCCAGGTGTCCTTGGCAGCCGCAATATACGACTTGCCGTACAGCGCAATGTACGAGAACGCATAGCGGTTCAAGAATTCGACCGCCCAATTAAGGATGCCGATGAGACAGCCGAGAACACAGAACAAGATCGAACCGACAATGTTACCATCACCGGCAGCCGATCGCTGGGCGGCCGAGCAGATCTGTCGCAAAAACTGGATGATGGCGACGAGCAAGCTACCAAGACTGATGCTCCCGAAGCTGTAGGTCAAGGCACGCTTCAGTGCGCCGCGAGTTGCACCCTTGGGAAACTTCTCGGTGTCCGGATTGAAGTACCACGCGCCGTACACACCGGAGATGGTAACATGGATAGTGTTCTTGAGCCATCTGAGAATGTTAGTAGTGCGGCTTTCACCAAGACAAAACGTAGAGCTTACTCAGAGAACCAGTACATAGCAAAAGTGACGAATGCGATCAACCCAATGACCTTGCCATTGCTGCAGCTTCCAGTACCGTTGTTGCAGGCTGGATTGTTGCCAGGGTGGTAGTTCGCATAGATGGCTACGAGAGTGACGGAGAACCAAGCGCTGAATGCCATAGCGATGAGACCTCCAATCAGAGAGACGACATACACATGACCGAACTTCTTGGATACGTCGATCGCAGTCTGCAGCATCAGAACGCTGAAGGGAATGCGAGGAATCCAACTGATGAAGCAGATCACATAGAAGACGCTGAACAGGAGGAAAACAATGCCACCGGACCAGTAGCGGCGCGAGAGCATGTACAGTGCTGTAACGAATCCAAAGACAATGTTGAGGATGCCGGTGATCCAGATAAATTGCTTGGTAAAGGCACGCGCAGCCCACATGTAGGCGTAGCTGAGAATGGTGGCCATGCCGAGCACGAAAGCGAACAAGATGACGGTGTTGGAAGACAAACCGAAGTCGTTTTGACCGCCGTAGATTCCGCCGTTGAAGTCGATGTTTTGCGCTAGCAGCTGTCAGCATCCATACAACGTCAGTAGATTTGATTTGATTTGATTTGACATGATTCACGTCTAGGGAAGTTTATTCACAACGTCAGTAGAGTGCAGTGGAACTCACCATATCCTCTGATCGAGAGCACCGAGACAGCAACATATCCCAAGAAAACTGCAATCAGCAGCAAGCCAGCCCACCAGTCGTTGTATTTGGGTTTCTCGATTTTGAAGGCTTGGTCGAAGTTTGGCTTCTCGCCGTAATCCATCTGCGCGTAACCATTCTGTTGCGCCGGCGGATGCTGCGGGGGTGGTGGACCCTGGGGAGGAGCGTAGTTGTTACCATACTGTGGGGGTTGCTGGCTGTAGTTCATAGATTGCTGCTGTCCGTATTCCTGGCCCTGGTAGTAGGTCTGTTGCGGCTGCTGTGGTGCGCCGCTGTAGTAGCCGGCGGCTTCGCCCTGTTGCGCCATTGCGACAACGGTGTAGTCGGTGCTGATCGCTCGTGGGAGGTGTTGGACAGTTGTTGACGAGGAGAGAGAGATGGCGAGGGATCGGACAGACTGTGGTCAACAGAGCTAATCAAACGATGATTCCGGCTGTCACGTCACTACTGGCAGTATTGGTTGGACTGGACCACGGCAGGCGCGACCAATGCACCTGCCCTGTGGCTGGAGATTGCTGCTAGCGCGGCGATTGCGAAACCTCATTGGCGCGCATGTGAGATTGGCAGCGGCACCAGCTCCGAACCAGCGAACAATCGTGGCGCGGACGCAAGAAAAGGCCCTGATCTTCGTTCTCGCCGAGGAGAGTTTGGTTCCTGGCGCGAAGCTTGTCCACTTTGCGAGTGATGATCCATGTCCTTCAGCTTTGACAGCCCTCTACAGTTTTCGTAGTGAGAGACGGAGGTCTTGCTTCTGTGGCGCATTCCAAGTCGACAACGGACGCCCTTGCATAGACGAGGTTCTCAATGTCTCGCAATTGCGTCGCGAAGTGCCGATTTCCATCGACCCTGTCCTCGTCGAAACTTTTCTCTCCGTTCTCCCGGCTTGGATTTCGCGATTGTCGTCCCGAGTCGTCTTGTGGAAGTTTTCAAAATGAGCACCCCGGCCGAATATTCGCAGCACGGGCTAATGAGCATGGCCTTGATTCGATAGCTCCAGCGTCAAGTCGTGCTAGCTAAGACCCATGCTGTCGACTGCACAATACTGCAAGCATTCTAGAGGTCCAGATCCTACTCGGCCTTGGTCTTTTCATCCCCGCGCTCTTTCTTGTGTGCCCATACATAGACGAACGGGTAGACTGTTTCTGGGAGCAGCGTGACAATCATACCAGCAACGCTCCAAAAACTGCCAACATACGACCAGTTGTCTGGCGCATTGAGATATCGCCAGATGAAGACCAAGAAGGCACAGATACAGCCTAAGTATCTCGTAATCCTGTTCACATTAGTTGATGTTGTCAATCAGCGCTTGAACGGAACACTCACCAAATCTCCAGACTCTGCCCTTTTGTATCGCCTCTTTTCAGCAAATAATACACCTGTCCCCAACCGATCGGCAACTCCAAATACACTCCCGTCCAGAACGCAGTCAACTGTTCCCTTTCGTCTGGCCACACCTGTCCAACACCCCACAAAAACACAATTCCAAGCGCCGTCATCCATATCAACCTCCAAACCGTCCTGCCCCTCTCTTCTTCTCTGTACGCCCTCTTCAGCGCCACAGCCACAAAACTCACATCAAACATAAACCACACAAAGAAGCAGACTCGCTGCCACGTCGTTGTTGTACACACGTATGCGTAGTACAACTCATACGCCATAGTCTGAGAGAGGAAGAGTACAGAGCCAGCAAGGAAGCGGTCGCTGTAGGTTCGAGTCATGTAGAAGAGGTAACAAAGTGTATAGAGGACGCCACAGGAGATGATGAGGAAGTCAGTGATAAAGAAATAGGATTCTGGCGGGGAGAGGGCCAGGTCGGAGGATTGCGGGATGAGATGGTAGGAGGAGTAGTTGTTTGCGAGTTCGAACATCTTGATAGTAGGCCGGCGCTCGAAGGTATGTTGAGTGTGTGCAGTGCGCTTGGTATAAGTGGTGTTGTAGAAAGCAGGTATGTCCTGGATGGGATTTATGCCGCGGTGGTTTGCACTGGATTCATAATCAAAATTCACCGCACACTTCACGAGTACTCATCGAAGGGATAAACACTCTTTATTGATTGTCAGCTACATGTTACTAATGCGATGGAAATTTGGTTGACGTGTGAGCCATTGAATTGAATTCGATGCCAAGCATCCGATGTTTCCGGGCAGGGAAGCCTTTGACTCGGCAGCAGCGGGTTCGTCACTGAATGACCTCGTGTATTGCATGAGAGTGGTTGCAACATGCGTCAGACAATGACGTATGATGAGGTGTAAGTAGTCAGAAACAGTTGTGGGGTTCAGTGGCTGTGAACATCCGGAAGGATGTACCGGACACTAGGCGATACAGGGGTCTAGTACGCTTGTCTCCTCCACCTTCAATCAACTAAAGTGCCAGCCAGCATATGTAATCATTCTGAAATTAGGCTGCCACTAATTGAAAGCATGCGAATGCAAACACTCGTTTTTTGGCACTGTCGCAGAGTTGGATCTTTTCATAATCAGCTTTGCTTTTGCACATGCCATCCGCTAATTAAGTCTCTCAGAGTGACCTCGTTGGGATCCTGTTCCTAGAATTGCGAGAGGTTTGCATAGCACGAGACAAATCAAGGCAACTGGTTCGATCTGTGTTGACTATCCTTTCGAGGTGCAAGATGCGCATAAAGAGATCATCACCGGCCAACTTCGGAATGGGTAGAAAAATTACTGGCAGAAACGCACGCAAGTCCTGCAAGCATCAGGCAAGCATAGTACTGTTAAAGACACATGTAAGAATAGTCGAAGTCAAGTTTGAGGCAAAGAGGTGACGTTTGAGGAAGCAAGCGATGCATGATGCAGAACCTCACTTATCATATTTGCCAGAAACTTAGCATTTCAAGCCAAAGCTAGCAGAGCAGATGAGCTGCATTTGATGTAATCCATCTTATTCTGGGATGAGATAACCTTAAGATGTTGTTAATTTTCGCACAGTGGCTGTTAAACGAGTTTTCCACCTTCACAGTACGGAACCAACACTCTCGAACTCAACCTGACCAAGGAAACGGGTACGGAACGTTTGCCAATCCCCGCCATCCGAACCTGCCCATCTAAATTCATCCCACAAATCGTACTCGGGACCGAGGAGATAGCGGTTTTCGGTTCCATACTCAATGACTCTCCGCAGGACAGTGTTTGCCCAAGCCTCGATCAACTCCTCTCGTACATGAATTGGGGTGCATATCAGACTCAGACCTCGAATCTCCTCGTGCGCGTTAGACTCCCTGTCGACCATGCCAACGTATTGTACTTTGCAAGGGTGTATCGGTGTTACAGCTTTTATAGTCTTAAGTTCAGGACATTTTTAAGTTACATACTTGAGAGCGAGCGTGAAAACCTCCAATTCACAAAACCGAATCGCGCGCTTAGACCGAGCCTTTGGGTTGTCCCTTGGGCAAGGCGTGATCACAACCTGCAACGAAACAAGTAGTGGGCAATACTCCGCGATGAAGCGAACCGATTCAGCGCGTCTGACAATCGGACGACGAACCTGTGTTCCGCAGATTCGCAACGAATGAGGCCATTCGTCGTATGTGTCATAGCAGCGGCCAAGATAGACATGTCGAAGAAACCTGAAGGTTGAGCCTGTATGGATCATGCGCTGTAGAGGGTATTCTCTAGTTACAATTAGTTAGCAAATGTAAGCTCTTGAGTAGGATTGTACTTACTGGGACGTCTGCGGGCATCCGTGACAGTTGTAGAAGATCTTGCGTTTACTCAGGTGATGTAAGATCCTCACTCGCGCACACCTGGATAACATGTCCAGTACCTCATCGCGCAGGTTTGTGTTAAGCGAGATCACTCGCTTGAAATCTTCCCTTTGGTCAAGGCCAATACCGAACGGATACCATCGCTCATTATGAGGGTATATGACTTCATCGGTAGACAGAGAACCAAAGCAGTCGTTGGGCAAGGCAAATGTAAGCGTTGGTGTTTTGCTTTTGAGGCCGAGATGCCACCAAATGATACGGCGAACATCGAATGGAATAGATTCAAGTCTCGATACTGGCTTCGGCAGGTTGTACGGGGTCGAATTCTCAGCGCTCAGTTCGGTGGTTTGGTTCAGCATATGGCGGAACGGCAGTAGCGTCTCGGGTTGCGGATCAGCGATGAAGAGAGTTCGGTGCATCGGTATGGGCAAATTATGGTCGGTATCCATACTATAGGCCATCTTAATTAACCTTAATCAATTCTGACGTGGCAGATAGTGGAAGAAGCTGTCTGGGTTAAATGCAAGGCAATAATTGTAGTGTAGAATATGTATAAGCTTAGGGCCCCTAATGTTTATTGAACTATGCCCCAGGTTCGGGACTGATCTGGCACTCAACACCCTTTCACTGGGTTCCATTTAGTGTTAATATAAGGAGAAGAACCAAATTTCATATAGTGAAAGGTGAGAAGTAATGAACATTTATATACGAACAAGTAGGTAATCTTGTCAAGTAACGTTTTAGGATACAGGTGTTGCTATACTTTAATAGCCTTACTAGGGAGCAGATGATACATTTAAACATGAGGTCGTAGATGCGGCCTGAGCTTTTGCTGCCAAAAGGTTTGTTCGTTCAAAGAGTTCTCCAAAGCGTTTCTAAAGAATTGCTATTTGTTACACAGTAATATCCTCGCAAGCGACCAAGCCCCTTGAAGTATCAAGCTGGCACATTCTTTGTTTCCAACTGCCAATTGATAGTGTTGAGACATTCAGAGCTTCCAAAGCCCTTCTAATGGGGCCATTACACTCTCACTCTTTGCAGCAACTCTGGCCGCAGCATACAAAGCGCACATGCTGCGCAAATGAATGCATTAGGCTTGCCCCAGGAGCAATACTGAAACAGCGAATTACCAGTACAGTGGACAAAGACGGGTTCACGAGGTGATTGAAAACCCCTACAATCCACAATGCTCTCTATACCCTTCTTCAAGCAAGTTAAAACTCGACAAGTAATCCACTAGCAGGCTGATTGAGCTGACCAGACCAAGGATTCAGATTAGGGCGGCTCAGTAGAGAATTACAAGACCAAGTATAGACTACTTCAAAACAATTACACAATCGCGTTGCTGATTACTTTGGCAGATAAAGATTCCGCAAGAGGTAAAAAAGAAAAAAAAAAAAAAAAAAATTATTGTAAAAGGGCAAAAAAGGTTTTAAGCAAAATAACACAACACAAATACAAGCGCACAACCCAAAAATAAGCTCCACAATGCAGGGA
>SATZ01000480.1:0-28478 GCA_004335205.1 Ascochyta viciae-villosae | reverse complement strand
TTAATTGCTTAGTATACCTAATATAGGCAATTAACGCGTTGCATACGTAGTATAAGTAAGAAGAGATTTAAATCTATTAGTAAGTTAGCCTAACCTTAGGTAGAATAGATCTAGGTAGAGCAAGCTTCTAGTAGGTAGATCTACTGTTTAGTAACGTTGCAACATACTGTTATATAATACTAATTAAGGTGCTAGATAACACTTCTATATATATCTATATAATATATTAAAAGTATATATCTTTTCTAGTATATATCTTAATACTAAACTCTTTAAGCTTATTATAGCTATCTACAGACTATATAAAGTTTAGTCCTAGTATAATATACTCTCCTCTTCTTCTCTATATATCTCTTCTACGCTAGTCTACTCTCTCTAGGTTTAGCGTACAATAGACGCAAAATATATAGTCTCTTATAATATAGTTCTTCTTTAATCTTAAACAAGTATAGAGGTAGCTTTTACTAAACCTATTAAGAATCTTCTCTTTTAATTCTTTCTTATATATTCTTTATATAAGCTTATCTACTACTACTTATAGACCTATACCTATAGCTCTTCTCTTTAATCTTAGCTAGAGCTGTATATAGGTTAATATCTACTTTAAGATAAAGCAGCCTTTATCTCTAAGCTTCTCTAGTATCTCTTTATTATAAAGTCTTAACTTATAAAAGAAGTACTATATAAGTTACTTTAGATACTCTTCTACCTCTAGTTCTATTCTTCTCTTTAACCTCTACTTTTTTAGCTACTTCTTAATAATATAAATAAACATATATATCTAGTAGTTAGTGTCTAGCTAGGATTTTAACTCTTCTACTATACAGCCTATACTATATAGTGCAGTAAGATTATCTCTATAGAGTTCTAGGTTTATAATAGGGTATCTAGCTAAGGATATTAGTATGCATACTATACAAAATAATGTTTTATATACTAGGTATAGTAGTATTACGCTCCTATATAGAAGTAGTTAAGATAGAAGGTTTTAGTAGGCAGAGATTTTAATTTTCCTGCAGGGTAAAAATAATTATTACACAACCTCTTAATTTAGTCCACTGTACAGTACGTATATTACTAGCACTTGTCAACGGGAACTCGGCTAGAAATTCAAGGCAGCCCCACCTTGCTCTTTGTAGTCTGATGATTTGGTCTTCCTTCTGTAGATCAAGCACATCCTCTTTCAGTAAAGCGCAAATTCCGTGCACTCTGGTATCCGCGCGGTAGCTGAAACGTTCGCCCGCTTCCTATGTCTCTAGGAGATCAGCAATCAGACAATAACGCCTCAACATTCGTGGCGGCCGGCCAAGGAAGATGGAGCAGCTCTTGTCTGCAGAGTAGGTCCGACTAAATGCTCCAAATCGAAGTTCCCTCAGGAAGTGAGGTATAATCGAGGGGTCCCCCAATCGCTCATGATGACCCAGAGCAAACAAAAAGCTCACAACGTCTCCCAGTTTGCGCCAGGAATGATAGCCTACATAGTCAGCAGGAAGAGCTCAACATCCAAAGGAGCAAGTGAAGGTGACATCCGTAAGCTGACAAGCTGCACGAGGCTTGTATGACAGGTGCTGCGCAGAGATGCATGGTCTGGTGCCCACAAAAAGCTCAGACGAGTGGTAGGGGAAGCAAGATACCAACTAGAAGCGACCAGCTACCCGAGACCGTTTATATGGAAACACATAACTTACTCTGATTACCATCTACCAGAGAGTGCAAGATAAAGTTTTCATACTGCTGGATGAGCTGTAAGTCATTCAAGCAGTCCAAAGAGAGTGCAATATCAACGCAGGTGTCGGAGAAGCGCATTGCGAGTTTACGAAGAACCCGACGTTCTTGCTCAGAAACATACAATCCGTCAAAGCAGCTGACGTCTATGGTCGCGCGCGAAACTGCAGTGAAGAGCACACCAAGCGTTTCCCAACGGACATGATCTCTACAAAAGAGGCCGCAGAAAGCCTCGATTGATTCGTCAACGCCCACGATGAGTGGCAAACATGATTCCGCAAAAAAGCTTTTTTGAAATTGTTGCAGCAATTTTGGGGCCTTGAGGGTGGTGCACAACCTCGATTTCGTCTTGGTCGAGCAAGAGACAAGAAGCAGCTGCGCAAGCCATGGTGAAAGGCTCAGCGATAGGTAGGTTGATGCCTTCATTCACCCAGGCCTGAACTAAAGATTTCCAAGCCTGTAGTCGCGCAGAAATGCGAACCTGTGTGACAACCCTTACGCCTTCTCCGGGCTTATCTTCAGTTACTGCACATACGAGGGCACCTGAGGGATCATGCGTGTCTTCCTGGGAGCTGATCGGCATATGGCTTTGATTGTGACCAGAAAGATGGTCAAAGAAGGTCGTGTGACTCGATGATCCGAGGTAACCAGGATTGGGGTAGCGGCGTGTCCTTGAGATAGTCTCTGGCAGCGCAGGATAAGTTTGACTGGCAGAAGCGCTGGGCGGCGTTACTTGCGCATCGTGGTGTTAAACTTGCAGTTTTCTCTTCTTGAAAGGTCTTTCTCGATACAAGCACTCATTCACCATATCTCTGTTCTTGCATCGCGAACATACGGGCTTCGTCTGGTTACACGACAGCTTTGACGATCGACACGGGTCGCATGCAGGAAGTCTTCGAGACATTGCGTTGGTTAAAATGGAGGCGCGCGACGCGTCCGGAAGTGCCTCTGCGAGTTTCCACTGCGTGGTGGGGAGCGTTTTGGTATCGATGGATGGCTTCAGAACATAAGTTGACTCTCGCCGATAGCATTTCGGGGCATTATTGCAACAACAATCTCTGCAAAGGTAAAACCGCGACGTGCATTCAACTTCGGAGTGAAGTGTTTAGCATCGGCGTAAACGTCTTCGCGCTCTCCGAGAGCGGCTGCCCCGTTCACGCTGAGCCGAGCTTTGCCCCACCTTTACCCTGTTAATCGCCTCATACGCGCGGGTCGACGACATACCATCAAGACCGGACTGCCTTTCTATAAATACAACTCTCAGTCTCGTCTGAGTATTACCACACACTATCGCGACAATGTCAGACACAATTAAACTTGCTGAATACGTGTTCACGCGCTTGAACCAGTTAGGGGCTAGCGCTGTTCACGGAGTGCCAGGTAAGCTTCCAGCACATCGCTCTGGGCTGAGTCGATACTGAGATTTCCTTCAGGCGACTTTAACCTTGATTTACTTGACTACGTCGAGCCTTCGGGGCTATTGTGGGTTGGCAACGCCAATGAGCTGAATGCTGGGTATGCCGCCGACGGCTATAGCCGAATCCGAGGCATTGGTGCTCTAGTCACCACCTTCGGAGTTGGTGAACTATCTGCAATTAATGCTATAGCGGGTGCCTACGCTGAGCGAGCTCCTGTCGTGCACATCGTTGGAACACCAAATCGGGCCACACAAGATGGTAGGGTTCGTGTTCACCATACTTTCAACGACGGCAACTTTCGACGATTCGGCGAAATGCATGCGCACGTTACAGTGGCACAAACCAGCCTAAGAGATCCGCTTACAGCACCCGGGGAAATTGACCGAGTGCTACAGCAATGTCTCATACACAGCAGACCAGTATACATCGAGGTTCCCGTCGATCTTGTAGACGCACCCGTTCGGTCAGCAACTCTGCAGCACCCAGTCAGGCTCCCTGAGCCGCTCGCCACACCAACAATCAACGACGCAATAAGCCAAGTACTTGAGGAGCTATACGCGGCCAAGCGTCCCGTTATTCTTTTCGACGGTGAATGCAGAGCACTCAACATCACGAAGGAGGTGCAATCAATCATCGAAGCCACCACATGGCCCACCTGGACGACCTCATTTGGACGAGGCCTAATCGATGAGAGCATCTCCAACTTTCAGGGCGTTTACAAAGGAGCTTTCGATGATCAATCGATCCAGGACTTCTTCAAGCAGGCCGATTTGGTTTTGATATTCGGCCCACACTTCAGTACGACAAACTCGTATGCGCTGACAGCGAAACCTGAAACTAAAATCAGCATCATCTTTTCTGACACCGAAATCGAACTAGGGACCACAGTCCTGCGAGATGTCCCAGCAAGACTAGCCGTTTCTGAGCTTCGTGAGAAGCTCGACACAGCTAAGATTGCACGATATTCGGCGTCAGATCTGCAGGGGCTATCATGGCATCAAACACCGTCACTCTCATTTTCAGCTGTAGCAAAAGACGAAGTAATCTCACACTCCAAACTCTGGGATCTATTTACCCCTTTCATTCGCTCTGGCGACATCGTAATGGGCGAGACAGGCACCTCGGGCTACGGAGTCCGTGAAATGCGCACACCATCGAACGTTCGAGTCTTTGCGCCTGTAACATGGCTGTCCATTGGGTACATGCTTCCTGCAGCGCAAGGAGCCGCGCTAGCGCACTCACAAATCCGGTCGCAGCTGAGCGGTGCTGTGAACGGTGAGAAGGCGAAGGGAGGCCGCACAATCTTGTTCATTGGCGACGGCAGTTTCCAGATGACGGTGCAAGAAATATCGACTATGATACGGCACAACCTCAACATCATCATTGTGGTGCTGAACAACGACGGGTACACGATTGAGCGAGCGATTCATGGATTGAAGGAAACATATAACGACGTTGCAGCTTGGAGGTACTTGGGCGCTCCCAGCTTCTTTGGCGCGAAAGAGGGTACTTTCACCGCATCTGCTCGAACGTGGGGCGAGCTTGAGAAGGTACTGGGTGATGAAAGACTAGCCGAAGGAACGGGGTTAAGGATGGTAGAGCTGTTTCTGGATCGCGAGGACGTGCCAAAGGGCCCGCTGGCTATGTTAATGGGAAAGGAGCAGAAGCGCACGGAAGGGTTGAACACTAAGCGTGAAGTGATACCATAGATCTAGGAATATAGTTGCTGAGCAATTCAAGGGTTTCAAAAGCTATACACTACAAAGGCCGAAGTGCCCCAGCACGATCACCTGCCCACTTTCCGTGGATCGCCTGTCGCGAGTTCTTGCCCCAGAACGCAATCGGCACTGCAACAAGCCCACTCACAATTTGGAGGACCGCGATCTCAATTCCAACTACCTTGAACCCATGGGCTGCAATCCAAGGCACCAGTGCAAAAGCCACAACAAAGCTTGCGATGTAGCATCCTCCGGTTAGTACGGAGATTGCTGGGGCAGCCCATCGTGGGAACGCTTCAGTAATCCACATCGTATTACTGATCGACAGGGTTGTCCACGAAAAGCCATTAAGGCCATAGGCTATGTAATAAACAGCAAAGTGCAGTTTATGTTGAACGGCGAGTCCATAGAGAATGGTGCTGAGAGCTCCGGTGATGACGGGAAGAATGTGGCCGACCAGAAAGTGCTCAGCCTCTCGAACTCCGCGATTACGTCTTGCAAGTCGATTGAGTATCTTATTGATGAGCCAACCACCGAATGGATAGGCAAAGAGGTCGCCGACGCCAGAGCAGATGTTGACGTTCTTGATCAGTGCCGACGACAAACTGTAAGGAGGTGCCTGCAGAACTCTGGCATAGGTGGAGCCGATGAACAGCATGCCAGCAAAGTTGACCGATGAAGCAAGAAACACCCAGAAGATGAGAGGATTGATAGCGCAAAAGGCCATTTGGTAAAAACACCGACCTGCGGCGGTCCAAGAAGCGAATGGTGACCGCGCAAGACCTAGACGATCGCGCAGCCCGTTGAAACCGCTACGCTGTAGTCCAAATGGCAGATCAGGAAGATCGCGATAGATGTCAGATTCGGCCTCCTCATCTTTATAGATCGTAAGCTTCTCAGTTGCACTTTGCAACAGAATCAGCCCATCGAAAGCTACTGTCGGTCGTTTGAAGTAAGTTTCCGGATACAAAAAGAAAGCGAGAACAAAGGAAAAGCCCATTGGGATAGACCAGTAATGGTAGAAGAGACGCCAGTCATGGCCGTGAGATGACATCAACGGCACTAAAGCCAATGAACTAGTGCCAGCGCAGCCAGCCAGCGACCACAAAAGTGCAACAGCTTTAGGTCGCTGGTGGATGAAAGTCATATCGATGATCATTAAAATGGCCTTCTTGTGTCAGTGGGATGTAGGTTTCGGGAGGCAAAGCTTACCTACCAGTGTAAGGCAAAAGCCTTCACCCAATCCCAGAAAGCAAAGACAAGTGAGAAGCTGGTGGAAGGTTCCAGCATATCCGGCTCCAATAGTTGCCAACAGCATCATCAGTGTTGATATCAAGAATACTGGACGCCTACCCATGCCGAGAGATAAAGGGACCCAGAGTAGTGCCCCAAAGCCAATGAACAGTGTGGGAGCCGTAACGAGTGTCTCAACAGTCCACGGTCGGATATCCTTTTGGCCCCGTCAGTCAAGGCACGATGTTAAGTAGCCATTGGACTATGCATACCTGTCCTCCAAAGTCTGCCAAAACTCCATGATAGACCATGCTGGCTGCTTGTACTACAGTGAGGGAGACGGTGGAATGCCAAGCAACGGCAGCGACGGCGCCAGCTGTCTTCCAGCGACCCCAGTTCAGTGGATCGGCAGGGCTCTCGGAAGGTACCGGCAGATTCAGAGTCATGCCTGAGGATGTCACGAGGAAGATGCTGCCGGACAAGTTGTACGATTCGTGCTTGTGACGGGGGGTTTTGGCACTGCAACCACTGAGACCTGAGGTCGATCGTGCGAATGGCTTGCAATCCTCATCGCGATCCTCTACTGATGGTACGAGGCTCGGTTTTTGAAGTGGTTGAGCGAGTGGAGGCGGGACCATCTCGATGTCAGGATAGGGATCGCGTAGTGACAACGCCATGAGTCAGTGCCGCTGTGGCCTGACTGATTGACGAACAATCGAAAGGAGAGGACAAAATACAAAAACACAAACAAATACTGAAGAAATCTCGCAGTCTACATAGAGGATTGGAAGAATGATCGGGTTCGACTTGAAGGTCCTCACGGCTCGTTCTTATCACTGCTGTCTGAAAGCCCGTGAACCCCATGTGTTCATGACCGCTGATCAACGCTACTCTTACCGCCGCTATGATTCCTCTAAAAGACAGCCACTTCCCTAAAATTGTGTAGCGCCTGACGGGAAGACAATTTTGAAACACTCAAAGGAGCAGGACTGCCGATGCACGGTTTCAAGCGTTGGGTAACGGAAGGCTGCGGGAGCTAATGAACTGCGGAGAGCGCTGCGCAATCTTTGTATTGGACGTCAGGTCGCTGTGCGAAAAGACTAAATTCCCATGGCACTGGTTGATAAGGGTCGTAACGTTGGCTCCCGTTTGGATCCCGAGACACGGCACCAATTCAAGGATTGCCTGTGGGGTGATTGATCATCCCCTTCAGTAATCAGTAACTTGACTGGTCAGCATGTTCGAACAACCCCGGGATCTTTTTATGCCTACAACACACGATGTAAAGTATAGACAGAAAGTTTGTGATGTTGAGGCCTTTGCAGTGATCGACATTCACTAGGGCTCTGGTGTCGGTAATTACCTCGGTCAAGCCGGTCCGAACCACATCACAGCCCAACCTCTTCTTCTCTTTGTCAGACAGTTTGTCTGGACGACGCGTAGGTTTTCGTTAAAGCTACGACACTTCATGGAAGGCGAAGTAGGCATTCGTAATACAGTGCCCCCCTGAACGGATCGTCAGCCTGCGGTTCTGCGGTTCGGCGACAAGGGCAGTACTGGGGTTTTGAGCCAATACAAAAAATTCGGTTGGCCGTTCTGCCTGGTCTTGCCCATGTCACGCGAAGGAAGACTAACGATCCGTTCAGGGGGGGACACTGTAATGCACCGTCCCTCTTGTTAGTTCGACTTGAATAGATACGCACTACAGGCAGCGCAGATTCCCTCATAGCGATTTATAGTTGGCTTAACAATGCAGTCGACAGTCTGGGTGACAGAGTGCACGGCAAGCTGTAACGATCTTAGGGCTACGATGAGAGCTGACTACTCAACTGCCAATATAAACATCTGAGCTGCGCTAAAATAAGTTCTAAACGCTCTGGAAATAGACAAAGTTTGTCCGACGAGGGCGCACATTTAGGCCGCAATCGTATGCGGACGGAAGCTGGCCTGCGTTCACGCACACGAAGCTTGATAAAATTGGGTTCGTCAGCACGGGTGGCTTCGGCGCCACAGCCGCACTCTCTCCACTTGAATCACCGTCAAACACGCAGCCT
Organism: Ascochyta viciae-villosae; assembly: GCA_004335205.1. Lineage (NCBI taxonomy): Eukaryota > Fungi > Ascomycota > Dothideomycetes > Pleosporales > Didymellaceae > Ascochyta > Ascochyta viciae-villosae. The sequence continues at coordinate 20,330 of SATZ01000480.1, read as the reverse complement.
CCCAGACACGAACTGAAGCAAACACGTCAAGACGACGAATGCTGACAAAGTTGCATACGTCATGTGTGCCAGAACGAACGATGAGGCTATGAATGAAAGGGCGTCAGGGCGCCTGACGAAAAGGGCAACCGCCTTTTCCTGTGCGGTTGCCTGAACAGAGATGGGCAAAAATCATCGCAGCGGCCTTCGAGAATAGAGAAGGGCGTCTGTGGACATAAAGTTGTCATTTATATCTTGCGCAAAGAGACAACACAAATTCGACAGTAACAATCTCTCAACGTCGCATGTGAGCCTAAAGGACCTTTCCTGCTCTCGATTGCACATCTTGGTCATAGTTTCGGGTATGGCGGCCAATAAAGCATTTGCGCCGACTGCTTTGCACTATCGACTATTGAACGACATCGCCGACATACAGCAAGAGCCGTATCCCAACGTACACCTTCATGTACACGACGAAGACATCTACAAAGCCTGTCTCATCCTCACACCCGAACTTTACCAGCCACTGCACCTGTTCGTCGACTTTCCGCGCGAGTACCCACTTCGCGCTCCTTCGGTGACGATCCAAAGCGACATCGTTCACCCTAACGTTTACGGAGATTACATTTGCGCTAGTATCCTGAACACCACAGAGGGTTGGACACCGGCGTACACACTTAGAGGCGTACTTATCCAATTACTGAGCTTCTTCAGTAGTGAGTCGCTCGAGCAAAGTCATGGCGGGATCGCAGTAAATTTAGCGGAGTACCGCCAAAGCCAAACCGGCCGAGGGTACACTCGGCATGCAAACTTCGAAGCGAGTGGCTATCGCTGCGATAGCTGTGGATTTAGCCCGGACTGGACACCAAAATACATTGCCAAAGATTCCTCAAAAGCGCCAACGGCACCAGCAGCAAAATTTTCAAGTCTACTCTCACTTCCTGACGAAGTCGTACTACTGATGTTGGACGAAATGCCCACAAAAGATGTGCTCGCTCTAGCGGACGTGGTTCCGCTGATCAAACGGGCCGTTCATTCCTACGACTACATACGTGCACGCGAGCTACAATGCTTTTGTTTGAAGAAATCCTACATGGACGCTAAGCTTGGATGTGGCATCTCGGTCACCGGCGGCAACAAGCCAGTTTTGAGATCCGAATTTGACTTGCTGAGTCAAGAAGCCTTTTTTCAGCACGATGTGCGTCGCAGCATCCAAGGTGTGAAGTTCGACAAGTGGCTACCACTGCCGCTCAGCAGGCGACACTGGAACGGGGTCAGGACGAATGCGATCGCATGTCTTCGTAGCATACACAGTCACGCAGGATTGCGTAGCAGCGAGCCTGAGGACATTGATGTCATGTATCACCTCATGAACAATATTGTGGTCCAGTTTTCTGCCGATGCTGAAAAGGGTTTCCGACAACCAGACGAGCGAAGCACCCTCAGCCATGCTTCAGAAAAAGCTGTGGAGGCATACTTCGCCTGCTTTCACTTGTTGCTTTGCCTCGCTACAGAGAATGTTGCCATTGTCAAAGCGGCGAACAAGATGGTCAACCGCTTCTTGACAGGCCCGCACACCAAAAAGCAGTTTCCTGACCTTGGGCATCTCCTCGTTGCCGCTCTAATCTCTGACAACGGACTTACACAGCCTCTCCTCTTCCAGATCATCAAAGAAGCCATCCTCCGCAATGTTGTTTGGATGCTTGACTCCAAAGGCGCCGGCATGGCTGAGCTTGCATACCTGGAACCATCCGCCATATCAGAATACCGCCTCGTGAAAACGTTCGAGGCTTCAACAACGTCGTACCGTCTTCTCATGTTTCTCAAGCTGTTCAGCTCTTCCGCTCGCCCCGCGGGCAAGTCCCTCACCGACCTTCGCGAAGGACTCTTCGAAAGCCATGGTGCGCCACCTCCGGGCGTCTCTACGAAAATGGCACAGCGCATTCGTGAGATCCGCGAGATCGGTGGTTTCCCGGGATTTCTGAGAGCGATGGGCATTGAGAATGTCCCCAGTAAAACCGAGTTCACGGCTTTCCTTCGACGCACTATCACCGACAGTGTGAAAGCTGGGTACTCGATTGTGCCCATGTCGCAATCCAAGCTGTACATGATCCGCAAGGTGCGCGAGCGCAATGTTGAAGTTGCGGTGGGAGTAGGCATTACGGACGCGATGATCACGTGGTACAACAGGGGAGAGAAATGGTACTGGAATGGGTGGAATGGCAGGCCGACCTTCTTTCCCGAGCGCAAAGTAAGCTCTAGAGGGTCTGAGTCAAGAAGAAGTGGTAGGGATGGGAGACGAGGTCGAAACAACGCGTACCATTAGAATTGTTCAGGCTTAATAAACCTTCACAAGTGCTGCTGCAGCTTCTTGCCGGCATTTTGTTCTCCATGTATACCAGCAATACACGCCTGGCTCTTCTCTTGCCCGTCCTGCCAGCTCGCATACCTCTCATCATACCAGCTTGTGAGATCTGTCGTGCCCTTCTCTGCAATCCACTCCGCAAAACTCACACCATCTTCTATCGTTCCATTTGCTCCCCCGCCACCGATTATTTGTTCCGCGTGCACAGCGTCACCCATTAGCAAGATGCCCTTATCCGCGAGTTGCTGTAGCTCGGGCCTCGATACAAGTACGCTGCGCATTAACCAATGTAGGACACGCTCTTTGCGCAGCTTCTCAGCATCGAACACATCCGCGAACGGTTGCGACAGCTCTTTCAAAGCCTCAACCTCATCAAAGAATTCCTTGGGTATGGCTTTAGCAGCCGCATTCGGCCGATTAGGTTTGTGGAGTGCATCTGAAGGTCCTTGGGCAGGTCGAGAGTAGATCCAGCTGATGCTGACTTCCTTATGGCTTGCTTCGTTGACGCTAATGTTCAGCACGACACCACCTTGTCTGAGTTCAAGAACCGTCGTATCGCTGAATGCTGCAGCGTAAAGCTCGTCGAACACCTCCCCGGGTATCCTTCGCTTGCCATTGAATGCCACATAAGGCAGTATTGTTGGGTTTTCAGACGGCAGGAACTGCTTGCGAATAGCTGAGTGAGGGCCTTCAACTCCAATGACAATATCACTTGATGCAGACTTCCCGTTGGTAAATTCCAGGCTGAGTGGATCGCCCGAATTTTGGACTACGTTCTGCAGCGTATGCTCCCATCTCACGTCAAGTCCCTCTCTTAGCAACTCCTCGAACTTCCCCCTATGCGCTCGAAAGGATGCCAATTCAAGGCTACGATAACCATATCCTTCGGTGTTAATAACACCGGAGCCGCCGATACCGGCATCGACAGCAACACGAGTTTTGAAGGTACTCTCGTCGATGTTCAATGCTTTCAAAAGCGGCCGATATGAGGCTGGCTGAAGTGTTATGGCGTAGCTGTGACGAGGACTTGAAGGTGCTTTTTCGTAAAGAATGGCGCGTATGCCACGCTGTAGAAGGCATCGACCAAGCGTAAGCCCACCAATGCCCGCACCTATGATGCTGATTGTTGGCTGCGACATGCTGCTCTGCAGGTCTTCGTATGGCGTTGCGAGCAGAGAACTGTGAAGTCGTCCAGGCTCTGTTGTAGTCGCTTCTGTGGCAGGAACGACTTTGGGTGGCGATCGAATTGGATCGGGCCAATCAGAGACTAGGCATTCTGCTTACATTCACCGATGCCCATCAACAGCCACAATGACGCTGTACCTTTTCTGACACCTCAAAACCAACCATTGATAGCGCCTGCTCATGACGGTTTTGTCCTTCGGTTCAAAACCGTAAGCCCTCTACCGCGCAACCATCGCTGGTTCTATAATATGGCCAGGCCTCTAATGCTGGACTGCGAAGAAGCTGGCAGCCAACACGTCCGCAGCTCTCAACCAGCTGGTCGATGAGGAACTCACTATCCCGTGCAAAACTCACCTTTGGCTACCGCAGAACCTTCAAGGCTGCTGCCTGGCCTGGCTGACAAGGGCGCTGTCAACCAATCTCGCTTCGTGCTTGGCACAAAGAGATGTCAGTTTGTGACCTTCGGCTGAAAGTCACTCTCCATTCTTACCCCATTCTCACCCCATTCTCATGTCTATCCATGACCTACCTACCGAGCTTATCTTGGCCATTGAAGAGTTCTGCGAACCTCGCGATGCCTACAACTTAGCTTTCTGCTGTCGCGAGTTCTATAACCTACTGAACGAAGCCATCGCAAAACATCGAAGACTCTGGCGGTATTGGAACACAATTGATACCAAGCTTTCCAAGAAACTTTTCCATGCAAAACTCCTGAAGCTGGCACGGAAACCGCATCTTGCGCGCTACATCGAGGCATTCAAGTGCGAATTTGAGTATGAAGAGCCCGGTACATATAGCACATTTGAAGAGCACGAGCTAGTGCATCACCTGGAAGCTTTTGGAAAAACACGGGGGCACAATTTTGATGATTTCAAGGTCAGAAGTTGGTCTGAACATTACACCGTCGGCCTACGAGACTTGGAGATGCGAACTCTGTCTAGCTATCTTATCAACATCACACCCAACCTGCGCAGACTGGAGTGTTTTGGAGACAGTATAGGCGAAGAAGATCTTCTGAAGCCTTTCGTCGATATTGCACGCGCCTCTTCAGGAACGGCAATCCTGCCGTTACAGCAACTGCGTTCTTTTGAGGTTAAGCTAGATCGAAACATTGACGAAGGCGGACTGCCTGCTGACTGGCTATTGGCTTGCATGCATCTCCCTTGTCTCGAGACATTTGCCACCAGCAGGATGAATGGTGTTATTCGACACTTCAATATAGACAACGTCCCCAATTCCAATATAACAAGGATTGTTCTGCAAGCATCAACTTTCGACGCCGATACATTGATACAAGTATTGAGCAGAATCAATGCCCTAAAGAGCTTTGCACAGGAAAATGGGCAAGATAATCTCGTCTATGAACTGGGTTCATTCTCGGCGAAGAAAATCACAACTGCACTCGTCAAGTATGCGTGTCACTCTCTCGAACATTTGACCATGCTTGGAGAAGACCAGTGGGTATATAATCCCTGCAAAGAATTAGATGACAGCAGGTTACTGACCTGCAAACAGGCGCCACTCTGTATCGAAAGTGGGGAAGAATTACTCTACGTATCGCTTGCGGGGTTCCAGCGGCTCAAAACCTTACGCTGTTCGACGTACCTGCTCACAAGCGATCCGCAATCCCCACGACCGAACGAACCTTTAGCATCGGGGCTGGATCTTGTGGACTGTTCGTCGGACGAGTATTGGAAAGCTGTTCAAGAATACAAGAGCGATGACTACCTACACGCAACGCCTGAAACATTGCGACGCCTGGCTTTCACATCACGTCTACCGCCATCTTTGAAAGCCCTGCACTTTGAGGATTACCCGTGCCACGCACCCTTGGCATACTCTGCGCTTTGTGAATTCATTCAGAGGGTCGACGGAGTGCTGCCGCGTCTCAAGCAGATATACCTCAGTGACTGGGGTGTGGATTACTTGGAGAATAAAGGGCTTCTGGGTATCGTTGCGCAGAAAGGGTTGAAGTACAAAAGGCTGCCTGACCCGTTCAAGGTAGGAATCTTGCAAAGAGGCGGTTACGACAGCCAAAGCGAAAATGAACATGAATCTGATGGTGAAAGTGAGATTTGATTTCGCGATATTTTAAGGGCTTTTAAAAAGTTAGGTATGCAGGCATAGCGCAGATCAACCACGTCTTCCCGCGATAGGGTGCTACCTGCGACAGTTCACCCTCGGAAGATCGAAAGGTCAACGCATAGCTCCTCAACTCTCTGTTCCTGCACTTGTTTCTACAACCTTCTAATTCCCTCTATTGGCTTTCATTGAAGCTTGATGCCTCCGATTCATCGTCTTAGTTGTTCACACGCGGCGAGTGAATGACCACTTCAACACTGTTCCTGCTTTGTTTTAGTAATCGTCATGCATTCAGTCTCTACGTTTCATTTGCAACGGAATACCCACCCACAAGGATCCCTCACAAAAGCGCCATAGTAGTTTGGATGATAGATCTCCCTGATCCCTGGTTTACCATTATCCGTTCCTCCAGCTTTCAAACCTTCCGCGTGGAACTCGTCAACTTGTGTGTGACTCTGAGCTCGAAAAGCAAAGTGCACAGGTGGTCTGGCTGTCTCGTCTTTTTTGTGGATCCAGAAATCGTAGTTGATTGAGTCTGCGGCATAGCCTACCAGATGGCCTGGGACGAAATCTTTGCGTTAGTAGCCCAAAGGTGCGAGTGCGGCATCGTAGAATGCCAGGACTTCGGTGAAGGAGGATGCAGGCGTGAAAAGGCCGAAGTGGTCGAGCATCTTGTTGATAGTCGAGTTTGGTATCGATTGGGTACCCAGGAATGCAGAAGTATAAATTCAGAGGGTTACAAATTGAGTCTTGCAAGACCGGTAGTTAATTTCATCTTCGCAAAGAGGCTGTACGCGGATTTTATGCTTTGAACCCAGGATTAGGCGTCCTGCATTCATTCGGGATGCGGGGATTTGCTCGGGCGCCGCAACACCAAGACCCCGAAGCGGTGGACTATCACGATCCTTCGCTAGGCGGCCACATCTGCCAAGCCATCCTGCGTTCCACGGGCCCCGGTACGTACCAATCGAAATGTCTTTCCTTGAAGTTGAGTTACTACTGCCTAGGACTTGGCAGGTTACGAGCGAAAAGCGTCTCAGCTCGGTGCTCCCATGAAGTGACTCACAAATCGAAGTGCAGACTCCCGAGTGCTGTTTTGATACAGCTGCGAGGTTCTATTGTGGAGAAGTAGACTGAAAAGTGGAAGGTAATGAAGACAACCTCTCAGATATTGGGAAGAACACAGCTCAACTTGAATTTATGTCTAGTAGAAGATATAAAAGAAATAGCTAAAAAAATATCTCAGAAAACGAGTTTCGTGCACTGGATTATGCAAAGTTGATGCCTGGATATTGTACTTGCACCAGCTTGCTAAAGTTTCGGATTGCTCGAACCTGCGAAGACTCCCTCGTCCGACACGGCAGCGTCCTGCACCTTAACGTTCTTTTCGATAAATGACGCTGCGTTCTCTTCGTTTCCACTGTCCGTTTCCACATCAACCGACCCCTTTATTTGCCTCGCGTCTCGCTTCAGATAGTAATGCATAATCCACGTGAAAGCGATCAACGCAAGCGCACAGCCAAGACAGAAAGAGTATCCCTTGCGATATCTCGGTGCCTCGACAGTCGGAAACGTAAGCAACGGGGTCCAAGCTGTGGAGGATTGTGACAAAAGGTTGATGAGTACAAGGGTGAAGCTTCTCTCCTCGGGGCTGTCGCGAAGCAGATTGTTGACCCAGCCGTGGAAGACACTGGAGAGCGCGTTGGACCAGTACATTGTGGCGAAGCCGAACCAGAGTGCACCTTCTGGGACCGTCCATGCTGTCAAGACTGCAAGGCCTACTGCGTTGAATACAGAGCACATAGTGATGGCCCATGCAGGTCCTAGGTACATGTCCGAAGCGAAGCACGCAAACAGCGTGTAACCGATACCAAGAGCAGGGGCAATAGTGCCTAGCTCGTTGATCTTTGCAACACTGAAGCGGCCAGGTGCAATCGACTTGATCCAGAGTAGGAATGAAGCAGTGTTCTTGTGAATTCCAGCGTTCCAGAACAATACGTCGGTAATAACGACGGTCCAGAACCGGAGGCCGAGGAGTGTCTTCTTGATGTGACCAAACTTCATCTTGCCCTTTGTTACGTGGCCGTGTTTCTCCAAGCGCTCTCGGGCAACTGCAACATCATGATCATTGATTATCCAGCGGTTGGGCTGGTCGACGGTGCCTGGGAGGACAAAGTAGCCTAGTATGCCAACGGGAATCGTGATAAGTGCGCAGATGATGTACATCCACCTCCAGCCTTCCAATCCTGAGTTGCGTGTCAGCAAAAGTACAGATAGATCTTTTTTGTCATTCAACGTACCATGAACACCTTCGAGGCGTTGTGAAGCCCCAGCTTGAATGAGACCGGCAGTCAACGTGCCCAGACCAAGGCCAGTGTAGAAAATGCCACCACGACGGGCAATTTCGTGACCTCGGTACCAGGAGCCGAAGACGTAGTGCATCGCAGGGAAGAACGCCGCTTCGAACCACCCAATCATGAAGCGGTAGGCGGCGAGCTCAGCATAAGAGTTGGCTCGATACTGCAGAAGCGTGAAGACTCCCCACAGGATATCGCAGCCTGGGATCAGCCAGTGCACAGGCACGTATGTCATAATAAACCTACAGCACATCAGTAAAGATATGTCTCGAGCGTGAAGTTGACTTACAGGAACGGTATCTGGCCTAGAACTGAGCCCAGAGTGAACAGCGTCTGGAGCTGCACCAATTCATTGCCATTGAACCCCAGGTCCTCTTTCATGCCGGCAACATAGGCATTGTTGAGGTTCGACTGATCGATGTACTTGACCCAGTACCCTAGAACCGAGTAAGGAACGAGGAACATATCGATCTTAGAGATAAGCCGGCGGTCTTCCTTTGTATCATCGTCAGAGAACCACTTCAGCTTCCACCACTTGTCTCGCGGTATGGTTGTCTCTGGAGCTGGGACCATTTTGGAGTGCTCGTAATGTCGGTTTGAGAAGACAGGTTCAGATGCAAACAATCAGAGAGACCTTTATGTGTTCCTGCGCATGGTTGCACTACCAACAGGTTTCATTGCGCAATAGTATGGCCATATTGCATTTCAGCCCAGCCTTCGAGGCATGCATTCCGACAACGGCTTCCTCGAGACGAACACGCGCGACTCATTCAAAAGTGGGTGATGGCGAGTGAACAACTGCACATGTGGAAATTGCCAAGTCAGTGATAGCGGCAGACTAGCGAAGGAAGGCAAGCAACCCGCTAGGTATGCGCATACTGACCGAATCAAAGTATGAGACTGGAGTTGTGAAAGCGTGTTGAGGCACTTTAAGCGATGACGTGCTGAGAACCCGACATGATGAAAACGAGACCACGTGTGATAGGGATGAACCTCGAGTTACCTCTGTATTAGTTACATTATCAAACACTTCGATCTCATTGCTGTCGCATCTCCTCTATTCAAAAAAACATCTGCCCAAGAAGACTCGCAACAGCGCTAAGAAGACTAGAGTGGAGGAAGACAGAATTTGCTGAAGCAGCACCAGTCGACGGGGTTGCTGATGCAGCTTCTGTGTGCAAAACACCACTCACGGATGCACTATTTGTGCCAGCAATTTTTGTGATGCTTGCTGTCGTAGAGCTTGCTGCACTGCCAGGTGTCGCGCTACCACTTCCGCTCGCACTTGCACTTGCACTTGCACTCGCGCTTCCAGTCGCGGATGCCTGCGCACTTCCGAGCTTCTCTGCTCCGCCTGTGACGGTCACAGGTAGCGTAAGAATGTCTTCGGCTTCATATGTTGTGGTGCTGCTGCCGGGGAAGTTCGCTTCGGTGCCAGTTGCGAACTCGGTGCAAAGTGCTGTGTTCGCGCCGCGCGAGCAGTCCGCGGTACCTGTGAAGGCATTTTCATCGCCGACGCCCATATCCAGGTGGTAAGTAGAAGGACCGTATACGAGCGTCATGTCAGGGAACAGACCGCAGTCGTTCGAGTCTGTGCCTGAAGGGCAGGCGAGCTGCATGGTGGTGGCAGATGGGTTTGCGGCCACGACCGACGCAACGATTGACTGAGTGTCGAATCCATAGAAGGGAATGGAAAGGGTCGACGATTGCGCGACGGTGAGACCGAGGAGAGAAGCGAAAAGAAGTGTTGAAGCCATATTAAAGGATGTATAGGTTTTTGCGGATGATGACAGCGAACTTGAATGAGAGAGAATGAGTCTAGAAGAGAAAAGAGCGAGGAAAGGAGTGCGGAAAGTAATAGCGACGGGAAGAGAAAGAAATTTGATACCTACTGTACTACCTATAGTATGTTTACCCGCGGTGTCAAGTCATGAGGCGACCGAGCCAGAGTATGTTCTGGGAATGTGGCGCACAAAGGGGCTGGAGGCCTGAAGACATTGATTGGTTAGATTGCTTGTGAAGACCCACTTGGTGCGCATCTGCGGGGTGAAAACTTCCCAGGCGCCATCAAGCAATGTCTCACAAAAGCTTGTTCACGATCAAGACTTGCAAACAGCATTGTCTTGTGAAACTTACCATGTGCTTGTCCAGCCATGCCTCGGTCGGTCTTGTTTTGATTTGAAGGGTTGGTCACGACGATTAGCTTGGGCTTCCGCGCGAACGTCAGTGTTGAACCCCGGACAAGAAGCGTTTGAGATCTTGTTAACCAGAACGCCTGATTGTGAAATGAAGACATGTTGGGAAAGATAATGGAGTGGTGGTAGATCGACGCTTGTGAGCATTCGTGGGTATCATTTTACGATGGGAAAGTCATCTCAAACTACCATCTCCCTCCTGGACCACCTGGACCTCCTCCCATACCGCCACCCATTCCGCCTCCGCCGTGGTGACCTCCAGGGCCGCCTCCCATCCCTCCACCACCATGGTGGCCGCCGGGCCCTCCACCCATGCTACCTCCAAAGCCACCTTGCTGTCCTCCAGGGCCGCCAAAAGCTCCCTGGCCACCTGGACCGCCCATGCCTCCACCACCGTGATGTTGCTGGCCGCCCATGCCGCCCTCCATACCGCCGTGGTGACCGCCGCCATTGTGGCCACCGCCCATGCCACCACTCATACTTGGGCCGTTGTTCATGCCACCGCTTCCGAAGCCACCCTGCTGGAACTGTTGGGGCTGCTGCTGGTATCCGCCTTGCTGTTGAAGAGGATACTGGTTGTAGTTGTTGTTGTGCTTGGGGTCTTTGTGCAGAACCTTCTCCTCGAGCTTGTGTAGGAGACCCATGTTGAAGACGGGTTTGTGAATGTGAGATAGGTGTAGACTGATTTGGTCTGGGATTGAGTTGAGAGGATTTTGAATGAGATCTTGCGGTTAAGATTGTATGATGGCATTTGTCTGGTCGCAGCTGCAAATCAGATATATACCTGCAACGCACTCTCTACCACGGACTCGCATGATACCGCGTCACAGTTCTGCAGCGACCAGATTTCGTCTGCCGCGTCATCTAGCTATTTTTTCTTAATGCTCAACGTCGCGAAGCAAGATGGGAGACAACGAACCTTACGCGGCATGACGATGTCTCCGTTGATTTCGCGCCACACCACGCGGCTACGACCCACTTGGTTCGGCTCAAGCGGATACGACGCATCGTGGCTGATACAGCACCTACGTCGTTGCCCAAAGATTTTTGGAAACTACTTTGTACGACGATGCGGGGTTGACAATGTACTGTGAACGTTGGGTGGTGTGGCTCTTCTCACCATGGCAGGTTACGTACGTCATTTGCGCTAGCTGCTCTCGGCCGACGCCGCACCTCCTCTTCAACTAGGGATAGATACCACAAAGCACGTGCTGGATGGACTTTGCAAGCGTGCACAGGAAGCGCGTATTGGATTATACGAGACGCAATCATTTGACAGGAGACTGGGAAGAACGACCGATGGTCTTAGACACCTGCATTGAGAACTATCTAGGTGCTCAAACACGGGCAGCGACAGCTGATATGCTCCTCATCCATAAGCACACTGACACCTGCGCTTTCCCATATACTCCACGTTTTGCCTCAGTGTGCGGTTCCATTGATCTCCTTTTGATCAAGATTAACCTGAAAGAACTCGGTGAGTCTGTCGAACGGAATCAGTCCTACACGGTCGTAGAGGTCCACATGCCCAGCACCTGGAACCCACAACAACTCTTTTGGCTCAGCCGCGCGCGCATACGCATCCTCACTGAACTCGCGCGAGTGTGCCTGGTCACCAGAAATGAACAACATCGGACGAGGCGAAATAGTCTCAATGTCGTTGAAAGGATAGAAGTTCAAGAATTTGACGTTACTTGATAATGTCGGGTGTGTGGTCAGGTTCGCTGAAGAGTTCCTGGGCGTAAACTCGCCACGCGATGTCCGGTAGAAGTCGTAAAATTCGCGTCCGACTGCATCAGTCTCGTTGGTGAGTTCGTGAGGCGTGCCGCCGGTGTATTCGATTGCGCCACCATCTGTCTCGACCCATCGTTGCTGCGCCGCCCCAGCAACAGTTTTTTTGCGCTGCTCAATACTGACCGCACCTCGTAATCCGTTGCGATTGACAGAACCCATGTCGTACATGCTAGAAGTCGCGATGGCCGCTATGCGGGTGTCGATCTTCGCCGCACTGATAACGAAGCTACCGCTGCCACAGATACCAACAGCGCCGATACGTTCTCGGTCGACAAAGGCAAGCGTGCCAAGGTAATCCACTGCGGCGCTGAAAGACTCTGCGTAGACATCCGGCAGCACCGCATTGCGAGGCTCGCCCTCGCTGCTGCCCCAAAAAGAGACGTCCAGGGCGATCGTGACGAAACCTTGTTCTGCGAGCTTGGTTGCGTACAGATTGGCGCTCTGCTCCTTCACCGCACCCATAGGATGGCCAACAACGATTGCGGATGCGTTGGAATCGCGAGAAAGGTTGTTGCGAATGAAGAGATTCCCAGCCACTGTCATATGGTATTGATTTGGAAAAGTGATTGGTTGGACAGTAACGATGTCGCTTTGATAGAAGTTATCAGCACCAAAAGACATGTTCTGTGCCATAGTTGACATGTTGCTGATCAGAGTCAACAAAACAAGCGCGATGATGCTGCGTTGAAATCTGTGCATGGTGTTGCTGATTGGAAATATCCGGTGTTGGATAGTTGCTCATCGTAGGCCGCAAAGTGTCCTACTTATAGCGCTGGCTTTGGGATCTTTCTTCTACTCCTCATCCTTGCTGTCGACACCGAGCATCCGCCAAGGCATGTGGTCCTCGCGACATATGCAGGCTGCTGACATCTTATATACTAGAGCAACGTCAAATGAGGCGCAGGAAGTACGTCTTCGTTGACGGTTGCTGCAGCCGTACCTGTTTAGCACCGTATTCGGTAAATTTAATCTTCTAGTCAGGCACACGGGGCTTTCTGCATAGTGACCGCTTCGGAGATTCTGCAATAGAAGAACTTCGGAGGTATGCGAGTTGCTGACACTTCTCTTGGACTCCGTCAGCCAAGCCCGGCTCAGTCGCTCCCATCTAAGGCTTCTCTGGGAAGTTTTGCGAGGAATTCAAGGAACAAATTCCCGGGAGAAACGTGTTAGTGGAACAATCAATTCGGAGGTGATGGAATGCGATAGTTTTAGTGATGGTACTACGCTCACACCTGCCGTGGTGGCTTACGTCAGGGGCGCTAAACGGCCGACTCGGGTTTTCAGCTCTGCTACAACCCATCCTTCTCCCACTACATCCAGTGCTAGGTCGTTCTGTTTTGTTTGATAGATGGAATGATGACAATTTGCGCGAAAGCTCCAGAAAGATATTTACCATCTAATGCTGCGGTGCGCCAATGTCGACCTCACTCGGAATGCGCATGGGACGTTTGTGCCAGTGGATCTACCACGCCTGGAACATTCACGATCATTGAAGAAAATCATAACCTTTATCGTCGCAAGAAGCTGACAATGCATAGGCAGAGTAGAAACTTATACTTCCCTCGTATACTACAAGCGACAGCTCATGAAGTCGTTCCTACGAAAATCAGCACTCATCCACAATCCGCTTCATTACTCTGGACAACCATCATCAACTGCCCCTATTTCTTGCAAGTTCTGGCTTCAGCACATGTCTCAAAGAAACGTGTGCGTGGCTAACAGATATATAGCATCTACGCTTTTGAAAACCCCTAAAGTTTTGTGACACGACAAAGTCTGGTACGCAGTCTGGTACGCGTTGCGACAAGCGTGACACTGTCCGGTTGCTGTACTCAACGTCCCTCGCCACGCGGCCTTGCCAACGATAGCCCCACGTTCGCGGAACCTTTGACCGATGGCTGAAACTCTATCCTGACATCTGTCAAAGCACAGCGCACGGCGTTGTCTTCTTCGAGTTCTGCGACAAGCAGCGGCGCCAAGACGATACTAGCGGCTGTCGGCGTCGTGTACATGCTCCGCTCGCGTTCCTCCCAAGGCTAGAATATTTATGCCGGAGCAGCTGCCTCAAAATGTTTCTCATCTTGTTTCCTCGTTTCTCGGTGCTATTGGGCACGAAGACAATGCCGAAGGATTCGTTTGTTTTGGCGACACAACACTTTGACAAGATTGTCTTGGTTTTCAGACACGTAGTGGTCTCGCTGCTAATGCTTTACCCAGCTAACACCAAACCAAGTATTTGATCTAGACCAGTGTTGATAGAATACCTTCTTTTCGAATGTCATCCAAGACGCGCATCGATTGGACCGCCGACGTCGAGTTCGAGGCCTTCGGAGAGCCGCACTGACGAGCGAGCACAGACACCCGGATCAACTGTAGCTCTCAATCTGCACGACTCAAACGCGAGGTACCTTAGTCATGAATACCTCTCCGCTTGTCGGTAATCCACTGCCTGATGAGGCTGCATGAAGTCTTTCTACTATCTAAACCAAACAGCTGGAGCCACCTCAGCGACCCACCACCTTACGTCAATCTCGCTGTCCACGCACAGCAGGCTCATGCTATGTTTCAAACCCGCTCTTTGACATACGAAGGCCGCACTGTCTCTTTTACCAAGATGCATATCATGTGTGCTGATCCATGGCCATCATCATTCATCCTGGACCTCGTTGACTTCTTCCATTTCCCAGCCCTTTCTTTTGTTTCTCTTTCGCATTGCCGCTGTTTCGGGTTTTATTCCACTTCTTGGGTGCTTTGCACGTTTAGTTATTCGATACAAGAGCAAACAGGTACCTAAGAAATTCGAAAGCATGTTTCGATCGTCCTACCGTGGCTCGCGGTTTCAAGAGCTCGAGAGTAATCGTCGCCGGACAGTATGGCCTTCCGCCAATGGAGATGGCATCCAGATTAGCTCACCATGCCTGTTACCACACAGCTCTGCCACCGAGACGGATCAGCGAATCACCAGCGTGTTCGATATAGAAGGCCGTGCAGCGAGGATGAGTGCTATGGTTGACTCGTCGCTCCTACCGCCACCACTTCTGAGCCGGAACCGACACTCAGCCTGGGTTGGAAAGACAACGCTGAGGGAGACATGGCTCGCGCCCGTTGCAGGACCTGATGATAAGGAACGTGTTTGGTCTGGGGAGTTTGACGTGGAGAGACGCCCATCGTGGCAGTCACGAACATCGGACCGATGGAGCGGCGAGTTGGACATGGAGGGTCTCAAAAAAGACGAGCCATACGCCGTGGACTGGGAGGAGGGCGACCCGGAGAACCCACTCAACTTCGGTACAGCACGCAAATGGTTCAACGCAATGATGCTCGCATTCGCTTGTTTCATGGTGTCCATTGCCTCGTCAGGGTTCTCACAAAGCACTGAACAGCTCAAGACCGAGTTTGCCATTTCACAAACCACCGCCCTCCTCACGACGTCGACTTTCGTCCTCGGTTTCGCAGTCGGCGCCCTCATCCTCTCTCCCCTCAGCGAAGTTTACGGCCGTCGCGACCTCTACGTAATGACCTTCGGCGCTTTTGTAGCCTTCAGTGGCGCCGTTGGGTTTTCGTCCTCCATGACAGTCGTGGTCGTCCTACGCTTCTTCGGCGGCCTCGCCGGCTCTTTCACCCAAGCTGTCGCTCCCGCTGTCGTGGCTGACATGTTCAGTGCGCAGGACCGCGGGCTCGTCATGTCCATCTTTACGCTCGCCGGCCTTGTAGGGCAGAACCTCGGACCCATCGTCTGTGGGTTTCTCGTCAAAGCGTACGGTTGGCGCGCAATCGCTATCTTGATCACGGCTGCATCGGGCCCAACCTGGATAGTCCTGACACTAACCTTCCCCGAGACATACGCACCTGTCCTCCTACAACGCCGCGCTACGAAACTCACGCTCGAGACGGGCAAACAACACCAGGTCGCCGGCATGGCGCCCAAGCCCATCGCGCAACAGCTGCGCGTCGGGGCACTCCGACCCTGGATCATGTTGATCTACGAACCCATCGTCACGCTCCTCTCTCTCTTCCTTTCTGTCGTGCACGGCACGCTTTTCCTCCTCTTCGCCGCTTATCCCATCGTCTTCCAGCAGGTTCGCGGCTGGCCACAGGGCGTAGCTTCGCTGCCCTTCGTAGCCATCATCGTCGGCATCATGCTCTCACTCGTCTATGTCGCGCTAGTCGATCAGAAGCGCTACGCAAAGGTCGTTGCAAAATACGATGGCGCCGCGCCGCCCGAGGCACGACTCCCACCTGCCATGCTGGGAGCGGCAGCACTTCCCATCGGACTGTTCTGTAAGTCTTCTTCTCTCCTAATTACAACCCGTTCCTAACACGCATAGGGTTCGCATGGACCAACGCCCCGGAGCTGCCATTCATGATCTGCGTATCCGCCGGTACACTCTTCGGGTTCGGCATGGTGCTGCTCTACATGTCGTTGACCAACTACATCGTCGACGCCTACCTCGGCTACGCAGCGTCGGCACTCGCCGCCAGCACGGTGTTGCGCAGCGTCGCAGGCGCCGTGTTTCCCCTGTTCACGGGGGGCTTGTATACGTCGCTGGGTATCCACTGGGCGAGTAGCGTGCCGGGCTTCTTAGCACTGGTGTTCATACCGTGTTTGTTTGCGTTTTACACCTGGGGGGATCGACTTAGGGGGATGACGCGGTTTGGGGCTGAGGCGGCGAGCATGGCGGGGAAATAATTTTTTTTTGATAGGGTTTGAGATGGAAAAAAAGTTGTACCATCTAAAGGCTATTAGTTATACTGTAGATGCAAAACTCTTTCACAACTACTAGAAAACAACAGGCTCTTCTATACTGCTGTTGAAAGATAACATTTTCCATTTTCCGCTCCCTAACAACACTCTATCCGCAACCCACCACCCACCTCTGCATGTCCACCAATCCCAGTCCTAGAAGCCAGTAGTAACCTATATCCCAAGCCGCCGTCCCTAAAAACCCCAACTTCTAACAGTTTATCAACAAACGGTTAATACATCTAACCCTAGCATTAAGTCTTTTAACATCTACCTACTAGCAGATGTAACTCTGCAAAATCCTTACTAAAGACTTTTTACTCTTTTAGCTATTTAGTTACTCTACTCTTCTTCTACTTACTACTATTAGTATAGCTACATACAGCTAGTAACTAATCTAGCTACTTAACAACTATATCTAGCTCTATAAACTAAGATAAAGTATAACAACTCTAAGAGATTAAAGACTCTATTTCTACTTAAAAGTGTTTTTTAGCTTCTATATGTTTTCTTTTTAGAATAGAAGAGCGTTGTTTATTTAGCTTATAGTTAGATTTTATAGGTAAATAGATAGATAGAAGTATAGTAGATTACTGTTAGGGTTTCTGCTAAGATAAGATAGCACAACCTACTAGTAGGTGCCTTTTACCTTAGCAGCTTCCTTCTATTCTCCTTTTACTAGCTACTTAGGAGCTTAGGCCTACCTACTATAAGTAGGTAGCTATCTCTGCCCTCTTGTAGCTCTTAGTCTGCTATTTTGTTTACTCCTTTTTAAATATATTAGCTTTTTAAATTACTTTCTTTTATACTTATAAAGTCTGCCTTATATAATAGCAGACCTCTTAGCTTAAAACTAAGCTCTTTTCTAAGGCTTCTGCCTTTGTTTAGTACAGTAGTTAGCTACTATTACTAAAGGTTGTATAATTTTTTGTCTAGTCTAGTAAGCTATTTCTTAACTAAGTAATAGCCCTAGCTATTAGAGCTTCTTTTCTTAGTCCTTATCCTCTTCTTACATAAGTAGTAAGTACCTGTTTCTAAGTACAGATTAGCCTTATCTACGCGCTTCTTTAAGTATAAACTAGCTGCTAAATCTTAGTATGCTAAGTGTTCTACCTCTTTTTAGGCTCTAGAGTACTAGCCTATTCTTTTTTTATTGCCTTTTAAGTAGTCTAGTGCCCTTCTTCTACCTAGTTTTAGCGCCTTTTTAAGTAGTCTAGCGCCTACTACTTTAGCGCCTTTTAAGTAGTCTAGCGCTTCTCTCTTTTCTCTTACTATTTTAGCGCCTTTTAAGTAGTCTAGCACTTTCTTCTTTTCTCTTACTATGTTAGCGCCTTTTAAGTAGTCTAGTGCCTCTCTTTTACTATTTCTAGCGCCTTTTAAGTAGTTTTATAAGGGCACTGTAGGTAGGCAAGAGATAGGATAAAACGTATAGTATTAGATAAGATAAAAGACAAATCCTTAGAAGTTAAGCCTCTAAGAATTTAAGAGAATATATATATATTGTGTAGGCTCTAAGAGGTAACTATAGTTGCCCTAAGGTGTTCCTAAGAGTTAGTATACCTAAGGTAAAAAGCCTCTAATAATAGCTCCCCCTCTTCTTACAGTCTATTCTAGACTGCTAAACTCTATATACTAATACTAGCTAGTTTAAACTCTAAAAAAACCTCTAATATAAGAGGAAAATAGTTAGAAGAAAGCTAGTTTACTTTGTTAGTAGGTGCTTAAATCTGTTAGTTATGTTAGTATAAGCAACTCCTTACAGAGTGCAACTAGCACTAGTTTACTACTTACTAGGTAACCTTACCTCTAGATCCTTTAGAACTATTAACTCTAAAACCTGTAGTAAAGAATATTAGAGAGTTAGGTAATAGTTTAGTAGATTTACTAAATAAGTGTTTAGCTAGTACTACCTTATAAGGTGTCTACAGCCTTACTCTAGTCCCTTTAAGAATCTAGTGCCCTTAGTCTAGTAGCCTTAACCTCTAGGAGCATAGTAAAAGGAAGATATAGAATAAACTATATAGTAATTATAGTAGGTTCTCTTTATAGAGTACTTGTTACTACACTACAGTCCTTATAGGGTACTACTACTTTAAATCTAGAGACTGCAGTTACCTAGAAGCTAGTGTTAGATATAGTAATATACTGCCCTAGGCTGTTTGTAACTACTTATCCCCTATAGGTTACTTAAGTGTCTAGGCTCTTTGTTTATAAGCTCTGTAGAGGTATTATTACTCTTAGTCTAAACAACTATAGTTACTAGAAGTGTAGACTTGTTTACTTAACTACTATAATAGTTTAGCTAGATATATTATTACCTTTACCTAAGAGGTACTCTATAAGGTATCTAGTTAGTGCCTAAGAGTTATTCTTCTTCTACATAAGTAGGCCCTAAGTAATACGCTATATATAGGTAGCTTATTATAATAATATTAGGTATTACCCTATATTTAGATTAATCCTGTTATAGGAGTCTATCTGCTAATTATATAGTGTTAGCTATGCCTTTATATGTATTTAGTTGTTATTTACTCTAGACTTAGGGCTTTGTAGTTATATAGCAAGTGTCCTATTAGGTGCGTATTATTCCTTACTAACTATATAAAGTTTTAGGCGTTTAACTGTTTAGAAAGTAGGTAGTAAGGTAGCAGGACGTTAGTAGGGTAGCAGATAGAGGTAAGAGTGTTGCAGTATATAAAGAGTAGATACCTTAACTTCTTCTTCTTTATCTGCACTCTACTTACACTTATACACTTTCTACTCTACTTCTTTATAATTATGCCTTCTCTGCCTTTACATATTAATAATGCTAAGTTACTTAACTTTATATACACGTTGCCTAATAACATAGCTCTATAGCCTTCTCTTACTTAGTTCTAGTATTATAGGTGTGTAACTAAGCTAACTACTAAGTCTAGCCCTAATTCTAATAGAATAATTAAGTTGTTTATATAGGTCTTTAGGCGTCCTAAGGGGTTCTACACACGTAAGAATAACTTTAGTATATACTATAGATACTTAGGTAGTAACACTAGTAGATATGTTAAGATAAGCTTAGAACTTTACCTAGTGCCTGCTTAATGCTAATCTATATAGATTACGCCTTACTTCTGCTATACTATTAATATGCTTAACTTTCTTATTAAGTAAGCTAAACGTAAGACAAATAAGGAGACTGCTTAATAAGGCAACACTGTAACTAAAGATAATATTCTAGCTACAACCTAGCACTACTAGCAGACTGCTTTTAACTACGCTAAGGCCTACTGTCTTAGTATAGTAACCTATAAGGCTGCTGTTCTATACTATATAAAGAACTTAGGTTTAGGTCTAGTAGACTATAATAAAGCCTATTAGGTTTTATATAAGTATAACCTACAGCACTTTAATATAAGTTTCTTAACTTTTTTACCTTTACTATAGCTAACTTATATAAGCAGCCTTAGGTACTGTTAGTAAGAAGGCAGCCTTTAATATAGTTATTAATAAGGACGTTAAGCGCGTGTTCTAATAAGATAGTGCTACTAGAAGTGTAGAGAAGTGTTAGTACTACTACAGTACTAATATGCCCTCTGCTAAGGATACTCTAGCTGCTCCTTTTTAGTAGTTAATAGTTTCTCTAACTAAGT
>SATZ01000479.1:0-28483 GCA_004335205.1 Ascochyta viciae-villosae | reverse complement strand
GTGGTAGGTGTAGGGGAGGGGCCGCATTGACTAGGAGTAGGGTCAGGATAGGGGCCGCATTGACCAGGAGTAGGGTTAGGATAGGGGCCGCACAGACTAGTGGTAGGTGTTAGGTAGGGTAGGGGGTACCTAACTGTGATAATTATATGTGATATCACTTAGATCTCTCAGGCCTCTCTCTTAGATCTCTTAGATCTCTCGGATCTCTTAGATGGGATGAGAATTAATCTGATCTAACTGGCTGGATCTCTCTTAGATCTCTCAGATCTCTCTTAGATCTCTTGGATCTCCTAGATAAGTTAAGAATTAATCTGATCTAACTGGCAGTCCTCCTAGATGAGCTGGATCCCTCTATCACCTAATGTACCTAACTCCTACTCCTACTATATGTAGAGCCTATCCTACACCTACCTCTACTACATGTAGGGCCTACCCTACACCTACCTCTACTATATGTAGAGCCTACCTAACCTTAACCCTCTTAGCAAGACGTTAGCGTGGGTAGGTGCTAGGTAGGGGTAGGGTACCTCACGTGACGTACCCAACCCCTACCCAGACCGTACCTATTTGCCAGCCTAGTAGCAAGGTAGTAAAGTAAAAGGTATAAGAGCAGAGCAGTAGAATTAGGAAGAAAACAGTCTTATTTTACGTATCTAGGTACTTTAAAGGCTATTATTTAGTACTAGTACTGTACTATATAAGTACTACTATTCTATAATATATAGTTAACTACTTTTTAGATACTAGTAAACATTTCCTGTAGAGTTGCTCTTATTTACTAGTACTTTACTATACAATTTTAAGTAGTAATAGATTAGGAATTCTCTCTGTACCAAAATTGGGGGGGTGCGCACATTTATGCAGTGGATATAGAGAGCAGTTACACAATGGTATGAGAAGCGTGGGTCTTTGCAGAAACACTGGATTGTCGCACCTCGACGACGTTTCTATCAAACACTGAGGGAAGCCAAGTGAGGACCTCCTAGAGAACGTCTCTTTCCACCGTTGAAGCCTGTTGCGGAGATGGCTTTGCATCCGTATTGTTGAAGTGCTTTAGTTCAATCATTTCAAGCCCGGCCTCCAATCGCTTCAAGCACTCCTTGACCCCTGGATACGTCCAACAGTACCACGTGTACTTCTCCTCCAAGGCGCGCTTTTTCCACGTCTGAAACTCTCGGGTCCAGGTTTGGATCTGGGTGGCCCGCTGTCTCCTGACGCTATCTATCATTTGCAGGATCTCAGGCACAGTATATGCGTCGTAGTCTGGGTCATTGAACAACTCAAACGCAGCAGCATCTTCAATGGCTTGTGTGCCACCCTGGCCCAGATGCGGAGTCATGGCGTGGGCAGCGTCGCCTATAAGCATGGTGCATCCTCGCGTGTAGGAGCGCAGCGGGTCCTGGTCTCGTAGCCGCCAGCAACGTGGTTTCTCGGCTCGACTAAACAAGCAGCACGCAAATTAGCCTTTGTCATCCTCCATTATTTGCCACATGCCATAGTACGTACTCTGCTAGGTCCAAGATGACCGGGTTGAAGTCGTGAAATAGCCGCCTGATTTCACCTTCCTCGGCTTCGGCCGCCCATGATTCGACCGTTTCTCTAGCGACTAATTTGTCGGGAACGACAAAAGCAACACTGAGGATCTGGCCAGCCCGACACGGATACGTCACACACGTGCGCTGCGTTCCATCCGTCGACATGTACAAGTTCATGTTGGGTGCCAAAGGGTCGTCAGTGCGTCCATGCTTCGAATAGATCTCGTCCACGACTAGGGCTGGCACGGTGAAGCGGAAGGCGGATGAGCCAGACGGTCGCGCATGGACAGACTCTTCCTGCTGGAGAACCAGAGGTCGAACGGCGGATTGAATGCCGTCGGCCGCTGTTCGTGCACCGTACTTATTAACTGAAGCACTTGGCGGGATTGGGCAGGTGGCGATACATACCAACGACGAGATCACTCTTAATCTCTTGGCCGTTCCTCAATACGACCGTCCCAGACTCGACGTCAACATGAATCACATGGCAGTCCCACAGAACCTTAGCAGGACTACCAGGAAATTCGTCCGAGGTCGCGAGCCGAAGAAGCTCGTCCCAAACATCGCGGCGGTACGAAAAGGTAAAGTCTCCACTCAATTTGGCAGTATACTTCTTGGTGATGTTTTCGCTGATTCTGTCCAGGTTTTTGCTCCAAACAAGAACCTTTTCCGCCGCCATGGTGCCGCCCCGCTTGCGATCAAAGCCCAGAGATTCGATGATTTGAATGGCTGTTGGGCCAAGCGTAATGGCAGCGCCAAACTCATGGTTTCCAGCGTAGCGCTCAACGATGGTGACATTGTGTTTCTCGCGAAGGACGCGTGCAGCCAGCAAGCCGGAAATGCCGCCGCCGACAATCGTAACGTTCAATTTGCGAGCCATGATGGTGGAGAGATACTGGTCGAGGACGAGCTGCCTTTGCAATGGAACCCTGATTCTACTCCGACTCCGAGGGCTCGTTCTCGGGCTATTGAGACGGCACGGTAACCCGCCTCTTAGGCCCCGAGGTCGGGCCCAACAGACCATTGCCGAGCACTACGAGCACCATCGGTGATGATAGCGCGATGCATGGCCGTTAGAGCAAACCTAACCGAGACACGGTTGCCGAGCACTGGCCTCTCCAGGGCAAAGTCCAAGTCGTGCTCATATGTATTCACGAGCGTACGTAGAACCTGACTGTTAAATAGCGCCTCGCCTTACAATATCATCCCTCGCTACCTTGGGCGTACGTCTTCTTCCATTGTCAAGTCGTTCACCGCAGGTCAAAGAGAAGATGTCTACGAACCTATCAAACCCTATCACCGTGTTCCTGTTTGGAGACCAAGCCTATGATTTTGTGCCTAGTTTATGGGAATTGCTGAAGACCAACAACAATCCAATCCTGTCGGCGTTCTTGGACCAAGCTCATTACGTTCTCAGAGCCCAGGCGATAACATCGTTACCACTCAGCCTCCACAAAGCATGCCGAACGACAAGCCTGGCGCAGCTCTTGCGCAAATACGTGCAAGGTACTCTTCCGGCGAGTTTTACGACGCCGCTCTTCTGCCTTGCCCAGCTCGGGTGCTTCATGAGGTATGTTTTCGCACAACTACTCTTCTACTCAGACTACTAAAGCACCTCACAGAGATTACTCTGCCTGTCCGTATCCTGCGGCCAACAGTAGCTTCAACCTAGGGGTATGTGGCGGCGCGCTCGCTGCTACCGCCATCAGTTGCAGCAGATCCTTGTCTGAGCTGCTGCCTGTGGCTGTACATACCGTTCTTATTGCGTTCCGCCTAGGGATATGTATCACCGAGAGACGTGATCAACTAGAAGCGGCAGTATTGGAGAAGTCACGCCCGTGGTCTGTGACGATATCTTTGAATCGACAGGATACAGCGACAGCCATCAAGGCAGTATCCACTTCACTTGCACTCCCGCCCCCAAGGCGACCCTGGATTACGACAACAGCGAAGTCGAATACTACCGTTGGTGGCGCGCCCTGGGTGTTGGAACGACTGTTACAGGAGCCTCACGTCGCTTGTGTCCGCACCAAATCGATCCCTGTCTACATCCCAGCCCACAACCCTGATCTTTTTGCTGTGCAAGATGTTGAACACATTCTATCGCCGCTCAGAGGCTCTGCCTGCATGGCCGCGCCCTTTGCGATTCCTTTCATTTCCAGTGCGTCTGGGCAATTAACGACCGCTGAGAGCTATGGGGCTCTTATTGAGGTGGTCTTGCAGCAGATTCTGCTTGAGCCAATCAGGTGGGACGCTGTGGAGGATTCCGTAACGCATCTGCTCAAGGCGGGAAGAGACGCCAGCAGCGTTCGCATTGTCCCTCTCAACACCAACTCGGCTGCTATCCTGCGGTCTGTACTCGACCCGCATTTTGACTCGGTTCAGATTGACAGATCTACACCCAAAGACAACTCGCAACGGCCCGACGAACAAAAAAGAAAGATTGCGATTGTATCCATGTCGGGCCGCTTTCCGGAGTCCCCTAGTACAGAGTCCTTTTGGGACCTTCTTTACAAAGGGCTGGACGTGTGCAAGGAAGTCCCCTTGCGACGGTGGAATGTAGAAACCCATGTCGACCCGTCGGGAAAGACTCGTAACAAAGGAGCCACAAAATGGGGTTGCTGGCTGGATTTCTATGATCAATTTGATCCAAAGTTCTTCAGCATCTCGCCTAAAGAGGCCCCTCAGATGGACCCTGCCCAGCGCATGGCCCTTATGTCTACATGGGAAGCGATGGAACGAGGTGGAATTGTGCCAGACACGACGCCGTCCACGCAACGGAACCGTGTGGGTGTATTCCACGGTGTTACTAGCAATGACTGGATGGAAGTCAATACTGCCCAGAACGTCGACACCTACTTCATTACTGGCGGCAACAGAGGCTTCATCCCTGGCCGGATCAACTTTTGCTTTGAGTTCTCTGGGCCCAGCTACGCTAATGATACTGCCTGTTCGTCTAGTCTAGCCGCGATTCATCTTGCATGCAATTCCTTGTGGCGAGGCGACTGCGATACCGCGGTTGCGGGAGGCACTAATATGATCTTTATGCCTGATGGTCACACAGGCCTTGACAAGGGCTTCTTCCTTTCTCGGACCGGAAACTGCAAGACATTTGACGACCAGGCAGACGGGTATTGCCGTGCGGAAGGGGTTGGCACCTTGTTTCTGAAGAGGCTCGAGGACGCGATCGCTGATGGTGACCCTATACTGGGCACCATACTGGCAACCCAGACAAATCACTCTTCCATGTCCGATTCCATCACGCGGCCACTCGCCCAGGCCCAAATTGACAATATGCATTCCGTCATGGACATGGCATTGGTCGACACTACGTCGATCTCTTATGTGGAAATGCATGGCACCGGCACCCAGGTAGGGGACGCAGAAGAGATGAAGTCTGTCCTGGCCTGCTTCGCTCCGGAGGAGAAGACCCGCAAGAATTATCCGTTATTCATCGGCTCAGCCAAGGCCAATGTGGGCCACGGAGAGGGCGTCAGTGGGGTAACCAGTGTGATCAAGGTGCTGCTCATGATGCAGAACGACACCATCCCCCCACACTGCGGTATCAAACCGGGCAGTAAGATAAACCGCAATTTCCCGGACCTCAAGGCAAGAAACGTCCACATTGCCTTCGAGCCCACACCGTGGGTACGAAAAGACAGCACAACGCCAAGACGGGCCCTAATCAACAACTTTAGTGCAGCCGGAGGCAACACGGCTCTCTTACTAGAAGATGCCCCTACGGTCTCGCACGCCGTTCAAGGAGTCGACCCCCGTAAAAGTCACATTGTCACGGTTTCCGCCCATACCGGAAGGTCCATGATAGGCAACCTCGAGAACCTCCTCCATCACTTGGAGAACAACGAATGCCCGCTGCCGCACCTCTCCTACACCACAACAGCTCGACGCTGGCATCACGCGCACAGGGTTGCGCTATCCGGGACCTCGATCGCTGAAATCCGGTCGTCCATCCGCAGCGCATTGGATAATGGTAGTGGAGTGTATCGACCCAAGGGGAAGCCCAACATTCTCTTTGCATTTACGGGTCAGGGTTCGCAGTTCCTTGGGATGGGAAAAGAGCTTTATGATTCTTGTCCGACATTCAAGGAAGACCTTCAGCGTCTAGATCAATTGGCTCAAAAGCACGGCTTCGGCAGTTTCACGCATGTTTATGCCGCCGAGGATGCGAAACAAAAGATGGAGGACCTGCCGCCGGTCCAGGTACAGCTCGCCATCACCAGCCTACAGATAGCATTAGGCAATATGCTACTCTCTTGGGGTGTTCGGCCCAGTGCAGCAGTCGGACACAGCCTCGGTGAATATGCCGCATTACATCTCGCCGGCGTGCTGTCTGCCTCTGACACCATCTTCTTGGTGGGTACGCGAGCCCAGCTCCTAGAGAAGACTTGTCAGCCTTTCACCCATGCTATGCTTGTGGTACGGGACGGCACGGCCACCCTTGAGCAGATACTCCGTGATCACGCGGGTGAGGTCGCCTGTATCAACAGTCCAAGTGACACGGTGATCAGTGGAACACTCGAGGATATGCGCGCTGCACAGAAGACTCTCTTGGCGACAGGCGTCAAAGCTACTCTACTAGGACTACCGTACGCCTTCCATTCAGCCCAAGTGGAGCCGTTTCTGGAAGACTTCAAGAGCGCTAGTCGTAGCGTGCGTTTTCAGACCCCATCGATCCCTGTACTTTCCCCCTTGACCGGAGAGGTGATGCAGGGCGAAGATTGTGTCAGTCCCGACTACCTAGCCGAGCACTGCAGAAGAACTGTTAACTTGGCAGCCGCTTTAGAAACGGCCCAGCAGCAACGTCTAGTCTCCGAAAACACTGTCGTCGTCGAACTTGGCCCCAAGCCGATTTTATGCGACATGATCAAGGCTACCCTAGGCAACTCGCTGGTATTCCCAACATTAGATGCCAGGGGCAATGCATGGTCCAATCTCCAAGCCGTGGTATCTGCACTCTATACCGCCGGTTGGGATGTGGATTGGGTCGCTTATCAGGCACCCTTCAAGTCAGCACACAGGGTGCTATCCCTCCCAAGTTATGCATGGGATCTCAAAAGTTACGATATCCCATACGAAGGCGAGTGGATTCTGCATCGACACAGAATTCATTGCGATTGTGCCGACGGCGACAAACAATGGGAAACAGCCAAATACGTGCCGGGACAACATACGTTTGAAAACAATATCGTAATTCCAGGCGAAGCGGTAGTCACAGACAGCGGCAAGGTGAGGAAAGCTTCGAAGCTAAATGCAGACGTGGAGGCGTACCCGCCAATCAAACCAACCACGACTGTACACAAAGTCCTGTCAGAGAAAACCGAGCCCCTGGGTGCCACGTTGGTATTTGAGACGGATCTTTCCCGCCAGGATATCAACAGCATTGCCGGCGGCCACGTTGTGGAATCCATCCCGCTCGTAACTCCGTCCGTGTATGCCGATATCGCCATGCAGGTCGGAAAATACGCAATGGACCGGATTCGCGCAGGACATGGTGAAGCCATCAACGGACTGGTTGACGTCTCTGATATGGTCGTGGATAAGGCCTTGGTTCCTCATGGCCTCGAGCCGCAACTGCTGCGGACGACGTTGAATCTTACCTGGCCCCACAAAGCAGCAGCAGCCACCAGAAGCGGAAAAATCAAGTTCGAAACATACTACCGTGATGGAAGTTTCGATACAGCTCATGCGTCGTGTACGGTCCGGTTTACTACGGAGTCGCAACTGAAAACACTACGCAAAAAGGTCCCCGAATACCGAGCAGCTATACGAGGTCTCCACTCGAGAAGCAGCAACTTGTCTAGGTATAGTGGGAAGCGAGGATACAAGCTCATGAGCAGTTTGGCCTCGTTTCATCCAGACTACAAATTGCTGGATTCCGTCATCGTAGACGATGACGCAAACGAAGCTACATGCATCGTGCGCTGCGACGGGTGTCAAGACCAGGGTAACTATGTGGCTCACCCAGCACAAGTCGATGCCTTGATGCAATTGAGTAGTTTCAGCATGAATTCGAATGACGCAACGAACCTGGACGAGCATGTCTTTACCAATCACGGCTGGGGCTCGCTGCAGATGTACAAACCACTTGAGAAGGGCATTTCATATGAAGTATACACCAAGATGGACGATTATGGTGATCACGCTTGCGGGGACGTTGTTGTCCTGCACGGGGACGAGGTGATCGCGTTCTTTGGTGATCTCTCGGTAAGCCTCTTCTAGCGCCGCCATGTACGCTGGCCTTCTCGCACATTCAGGACTAACATGGCCACAGCTCCGCAAGGTTCCTCGTAAGGCTTTGAAAGCAGTTCTAGAAGCAGCTTCACAGCGTGCAGCTCGCCACGCCGGCCTAACCAATCCTAGCGCAGTTTCAACGCCCCGACCTGTTGCTACCCACATAAACCTCGCAAACCGTTCCGCTTCCTCCGATGCCGAGGCTACGACTTTCCAAGACTCGGCTATTGGCACACCAATGGAGGCGAAGTCGACTCATGTCTTTGAGAAGGCGTTGAAGATCATTGCTGAGGAAAGCGGGATTGCCCAGGACGATCTAACGCATGATACCGCTTTTGCAGATGCAGGAGTCGACTCCTTGTGCTCTCTTGTGATCGGCAGTCGACTCCGGGAAGAGCTGGACCTGGATCTGGACCCCGATTTCTCGCTATTCGAATCTGTCACTACCGTTGGCGACCTCCGGGCATTGTTCAAGGGCAACGAAAAAGATGCTCTTGGTGACTCCAAAGTTGGATCTTTGGTGGCCACTTCGACAGAAATCGCTCATGGGCCAGTAGACCTCGTGCCACTCTGCCGTCCGACCAAATCGGTGATACTACAGGGCATTCCAAAGACGGCTCGGAATACGCTATTCCTGCTCCCCGATGGGAGTGGATCTGCGTCTTCTTACACCGGGATTCCTAGAGTGTCGTCAGACATCGCCATCGTTGGTCTCATTTGCCCATACAGTCGAGATGCCGAGAACATGAATTGCACTCATGGCGCTATGATGGAGAGCTTTGTGGATGAAATCCGCCGTCGTCAGCCACACGGCCCCTATCATGTGGGCGGCTGGTCGTCTGGGGGCGCGTTTGCGTTCATGGTAGCGGAGCTCTTGATCAATCATGGCGAGGAAGTACACTCCATTCTTGTAATTGATGCTCCGGTTCCACAGCCCATGGAGAAGCTGCCGGTTGAGTTTTATGAATACTGCAATTCTCTAGGACTGTTTCCTCAGCAAGCTGGGGGGTTGGCAGACTCTAGTGCTCCGGACTACCTTATCCGTCACTTTGTGGCGGTTGTGGAGGTGACTATGGGGTACAGATCGTCACCCCTAAAGACCCATCGTATGCCCAAACTCGGATTGATATGGGCTTCGGACACGGTTCTAGACGAAGCAATAGCGCCTAAGATGGAGGGTATGCACTTTATGGTCCATAAACGCACAGACTTTGGGCCTGATGGCTGGGATCAGGTGTTGCCAGGTGGAGAATATGAGATCGCTATCGCTGAAGGGGCCAACCACTTTACTTTGATGGTAAGTGACCGGTAACCCTTAACAACCGGTCTTGCAGGGCCATGGCTAACGTGTGCATAGCGCCCACCCTACATAGATCTTGTCCGAGAGATGATTGACCGCGTTGTTGGAGAAAAGGCGTAAAAATTACTTCCCTTGTGGTGGAGAGGACTCCGAATCATTTAGTAGATAATGTTTCTTTTCAGTGTGCACCATTATTACTATTGATAGCGGTTATCCAGGAAACAGACAACATGGGTAGGACGTTCCTGTTTTCCTTGTCGCCCTATGCATAGTTATCTACCGTGATACTTTGTACTCTTTGTACTAGTCCATTATCTTCCACTTCTACAAGAACTTACAGGCGAAGCTCAACAGCAAGGCGCCATATAATTGTAAGAAGTTTTTACCTAGGTACGCTTCAGGCGTGTAGCCAATAGATGCACAAGTTGTACGAAACCGCTTTAACATCACCGCTTCAGAGCAAGATAGGCTTCAAGCGAGCACAGTGATAGCGATGGCTAGATGCAGCTGCGAAAGCTTTTCGATGCTGCAGTTACTAGCAAGACGAAAGTTAAGGACAAGCAGCTATCGCAGTCTATACATTCGCTACAAGCCAACAACAAGCTCCTCCACACTCAAAACAACAGCCTACAACAAGAGCTCGACGCCAAAAAGCCGCCGCAGCAGAAGAGAACAACTCTGAATGCTTAAGACAGCAGTAAATAGCAGGGCGGCGCAGTTTCTAGAGTCCTAGGAGGCTCCGCGAAAGCCCGCGCGCGCAAAGCCACAAAACGCAACGAAGCTCAAGTCAAACAACTATAGAAAATCCAGGATGGAGACCTAAGAGCGGCGGCAACTTTATACACAAAGCATCAAGCAGAAACTGCAGAGGTAGCTCAACAACATGCCGCTAAGGAGCGTCGCAAGGCCAACAAAGCGCGCACTGCAGAACTTATCGCAGAACAGGCGCTTGAAAAGTAACAACGCGGAGCCGCAATCGCAGGCAAAGCTCGC
This sequence comes from Ascochyta viciae-villosae, assembly GCA_004335205.1. NCBI lineage: Eukaryota > Fungi > Ascomycota > Dothideomycetes > Pleosporales > Didymellaceae > Ascochyta > Ascochyta viciae-villosae. The sequence continues at coordinate 18,403 of SATZ01000479.1, read as the reverse complement.
GATAAGGCAGATACAAGCAGGCGAAAAGCCTCACACAAAGCAGCAAAATATCTGACACCGCGTCGCGGCTGCGCGAAGTCAACCCGACCTTAGAACGCTGGTCCTCTGGCTGCGTCTCCCCCACCTCAAACCAGTGCGCGCAGTCCCACAATCAAGACGCCCGCTAGATTCAAGTAACTCAAAAGTTTCGCGTGCTTTGATAGAATAATACACTAGCTTTTCTCTCGACAATCGCTTTTGTGGGTGGTACTGTAGCGTCCCGAGGTCGGGCTGACATACGGCGGCCTATTACGGACAGAGTGGAAAATACTGACATACATATTGCGCCGCGCACCTTGGTAGGTACCGCCGTGCTGGATACGGTGTCTGGCACAATACGTTATACTGTACCACAACTTACCTAGGTATTCAAGTATTGTGTGCAGAGACTTGCCCGGCGGACCTCGGGACCCTACGAAAACTACATAATCATGGCAGACTGCGATAATACATTGTTTAGCTACATAGTCTGAGATGTAACTGAGTGTATCTAGGTAATGTGGCAGGGTAGGCGGAAATTAGCAAGTGGAGCTGCTGACCGCGTTTACTTTCGGGGTCAGCTCATGAATTGCTCCACTCATACCACCGAGGGTCACCCAAGTGAAATCCGAAGGTCAGCCGGTGTATACCGACCCTGTTACCAGGGAACCTAGGTAGATACCTAGGTCGCGACATAGAAAGAAATGCCCAGGTGTGGCCCGATGTCGCCGTCGGGCATGTCCGTGCTAGATACCTATTGCCGACTGATAGAATCGGTGTACGACGTCGGAGCCTGGTAGTCGTCATCGGTCGTGCGCCTTGTGGATGTTCCGTCCTCAGCCCCGACTTCCAAGTCGGGGACCGGGAATACTCTATGTGACCGAGAAGTTATGACCGGAAAAGAGAGCGCAATAAGATGTCAAAATACGTATTGCACAGCGTAGAGGGGGGTAATTCCACTACCCATACTCGACAAAGACATGGCCATCACAAAGGTGCAGCTCAATCGCCTTATGGCAGTACACTATCAGCATCCTAATCTTGAGGCTATCGAAAGATTTCTGGTAGACTTTGGCTTAATCGTTGTCAAGCGCGAAGAGACCAGAACCTACTATCGTGGCTTCGGGTCAGAGACGTACGTTTACGTTGCGGAGCAGTCGCCCGATGAGAAGAAGCACTTTGTGGGAGGTATTCTCGCGGTAGAATCTGCAAACGACCTTCATCAGGCCGCCCAAGTCCCTGGGGCCTCGAGAATAGAGGACTCCCATTCGCTCAGTGGGGGACAGCAGGTTGTGCTGACCGACCCAGTGGGAATGAAGGTGACCTTGGTTCACGGGGCGAAGATGAGGTCCGCCGCTGAAGTCAGCAAAGAAGCCCCTGCGCCAATTCTCCTCAATTCGGGCACAGTTAAGCCACGAAAGACGCTTCATGTGCTTGAGCGCGGTCCCTGCCAGCTCGCCAAATGTGGACATTACGGGCTGCGAGTCGACTCTTCGCAGTTCGACGAGGCAGTTAGTTGGTACATGGACACTTTCAACCTAACGCTGTCGAGCTGCCTCCACTTGGCGAATGGAAAGCCCGCCTTTATGTTTTTGCATATCGACAAAGGCAAAGAGTTTGTTGATCACCATGTACGGGGATCCACGCACAATGGTCATTCTTTGCAAGTCTGCTGACAACTGATGTAGACCATTTTCCTGTCTCGCGCGATGAAACCGCTCTTAGAGCCAACGCCGCACCACTGTAGTTTTGAGTCCGACAGCTTCGATACACAGCAGCTTGGTCATGACTGGCTGCTGCAAAAGGGCTGGACGAGTTGCTATGGCATAGGCCGGCACAAGTATGGAAGTCACATCTTCGACTACTGGTGAGCCTTTCTGCATGCACAACAACTTCCAACGTGCTTCTAATGGATCATGTGTAGGTTTGATGCTTCGGGTAATATCATAGAGCACTACACAGATGGTGATCTTGTCAATTGTGACACACCCCCGACCTATGAGGAGGTTCAACCCGACTCGATCAAGGTTTGGGGTCCGAGCATCCCGCTGGCCTTCTTTACAGGGCGTCCTGAAGACGCTGTGAAGTCTGAATCCAACGGCCCCGCTCTGACATCCTTAGACCATGCGATTCGAGATGGAATGGAGCCACCACGTGGGCAACAAAAGTCACTTGACCTGGTCAACACAACAACCACGTTGAAGGTTCTTACTTAGCACAGCACTAGGGCAGGAGACGTATCTGACAGTAGGAAATAAGAAGCAGTTCAAGTCTTATATATTGTGTGGAGTTCATGATGAAATTTAGAAATGTTTCCATTTCTAATGGTACCATTTCCCGTAATACCAAGGTAGCACCACCCACTGAATCTGTAAAGTCAGCTCCATCAGGGTTATGTGTCCCTTCCCAATTCTGTGGGGGGCCTGTTGTGTCGTTGGTACTGTTGATGTTGCGGGGGTTGTGAGTGGCTGGTCATCTATAGGCTATCGTCTGGGTTGTTGCAGTTTGGGGTTAGGAATGGATGCAACCAGAGTTTGAAGAGAAAGCGACTGCGGCACTTCTCGATGACACACACCTAATTACGCCGCTTCCTACCGACGACGCCATTGAAAACTCTGCCGCGATTGCCAAGCACATCATCGCCAACGTCGTAGGCGCATGTGAAGTCGATTTCAACAACAGCAGGAGAGCTTTGCTGTTGGCCGATTTCGCGCAAACACGACAGGATAGGTCCACAGGGCCATTCTACCATTGGTATATTATAGTGTTGGGAAGCAGGGATAGGCTACCGAGACTGCTGACCGAAGCGTGCGTAAGTTACTTCCCTAGGTAGCGTTTTGGCAGCCTGTGAGAGCCTCTAGTCTCACAGACTCCCGAGGTCTAACACGCCTTGTCATACAGATTAGATTGTGCATGCTAACGTCTTCTATCACATATGGTAATTGCGGTACGTTCAGAGAAGATAGTGCATTCCACCGCTTGAAGTAGCTGTAGGTAAGGATATTATTCTCAAACCATACGGTCAAATAGAATACTGCGTGTACGATAATAGCCAAGACACCAGTACATTGCTCTGAAGTGACGAGAGACGAATCGTTATTGAGCCACGATAGCGATCCAAAGGGACTATATACCTCCGTGATGAGTCATCCCGTGGCCTTACGGGTCAGGACCTGACAATCAGATACCTAAGGTAGGATCTACTCGGAGCTCGGTACAGCAACAATGATTCCAGCACCTAGCTGCTCGTCGTACACCCACACGTCTCGAATACGGAAGCCATTGCTCCCCAACAAGTCTTTCCATTGCGTTTCCGTCCTCTCCATGGCTCCAGCGAAAACCATTACAGCCATATCCATGTGAACTTGCCTGCTGGAAGCGCCGACTAATGGTAGGATGATTTCATCAACAAAGATGACAGAATCCTTGGCCATTGCTTGGCGAGTTTGGGACAGGATAGCGGACGCCCGGTCGTCGTCCCAGTCGTGGAGGACGTTGCGCATGTAATAAACCTTAGCTCCGCAAACTGGCTGAGGTTGGAAGAAATCGTGCGGTACAACTTCAAACTGGACTGTGCGAGCGTGCTCCATGTCGATTCTGTCCACCATAAAAGGAAGGTCCTGTACCAGAATGCGACCTTTTAGATGGGGAAAAGCCTTACGCAGAGCCTCGCACTGGTGTCCACTCCCGCCGCCGACATCCACCAACATGACACGACCGTCGGCAACCTCCTCATTACTAAGTATGAGGTCATTCGTTGGGACTTTGCCATCTACCCATTTCGCAGCTTCTTTTTTGTTCTCAGCCATGAAGAGATAGCTTGCAGCTGCCTTCTCAGGGTTCTTCTTCAAGTAAACCATGACATCCCCATCAAAACCCACGCCTCTCATGCTTGCCGATTTCGAAGGATCATGGGGGTTTTTATATCCTATCTCTGCCAGGAATGTAGGCAGCACTTGCAATCCTGGCCATATTAAGTTCTTGCTAAGAGGACAAGCATCCGTTAGTCTGATAGAAGTCACCGCGCGCAACAGGAAGCACGAACCTGTGTGCCAAACCCGCTCTAAATGCCGCAGACGCACAGCGTGCGGTAATGTGAGAAGCAGAGTACACAGAATGGGCGACTTCGAGCACCAAATTATTCACCGCAAGAGTACGCATAATGCGATCTGCATTCGATTAGAAGTCTCGACAAAAGAGTACTCTCTCAGGCGGGGCCTAGGCTGAGGACATACCTAGCAGAGTGGCCTCCGCACCGGTGTGCCTTTCCAACTCGCCAACTGTCCATCTTTTGCTTGGTTCTTTGGCCAACAGTTCAAATATCTTTAGATCGATTGCTACTTGAGATACCGCAGCTGCTGTTGCCTGCACATTGTGGTTAGTCATTACCGTGCATGAAAGCCGCTTGGCGTGAGGGGATAGCGTGCATTGAACTGTACTCGGGATCCTACGCTCATCGGATCCTCTACGGACAACATAAGTCGCCGGGCTGCTTCATATAGGATGTAACGTTCTCGAGAGTCTTGTGGGGGATGCTGAGCTAGTTGTACGAGGGAATCTGCAGTGATTGACGGCGCCATTTCTAATACTTCCAAGAAGGAATGGCAGTAGGAACGACTGTTGGTAGACAATCCGGATGCAAGGCTTTTAGGTAGATCTATATATACTGCATGCATGCCTATAGCATCTCCGATTTCCTTTTCGGAGTTCCGGGCTCGCTGAGTAACTCGGCGAAACCATACCCGACCTCGGGGCCTGGATCATCGCGGCGTGTCAAACGACAGGCGGTGTTTTGAGCAGCTATCCTCATGTCCTATCTAGCGTTATGTACCTAGATAATGAAAAGCAGGCTACCTATCCATTCGGGTTAGAGGGTTATCCGTTGCAAAATATGTTTCCAGACGAGGTTTAGACACTACAGATATCCGCGTAATGTAACATGCCTAGCCCTTAGCTACCTACACAGACTGGTCATCATTCAATCAATCAATCCAACGCCGTCTAAATTGATTGAGTGAGTGCTTCTTTAGGCTCAGATTGAGTTAGGATTGATTGAGTTCTACACACAGAGCCTAAATTGAGTTAAGGTGAATGACAAAATTGAAACGTGAAGTTGAGTTGATTGAGATTGATTCGGGACTGATTATAAGATTGACTTTGACCTATTAAGAATTAGTTGGGTGTTTTGCCTTGAGGCCTATTCTTCTCCACGATCGGATTGACTGTAAGGCGCTGAGTAACTCTGGCTTCATATTAAGTCGTCGTACACTAAGCAGATCTCTAAGCTCACTAAAGATTCCCTCGCACTCAGCTGAGGCAGCTGGAATAGAGTAGATGTCAAAGGCTAGTTGGGAGAGAACCGGGTATCGAGAGCGGATAACCAGCCAGTAGTTGATTGGGTGCCTTGCGAGAGGGTCGTCTTTCGCCAAAGGCGCCTCGCGCTTCCAAATATCATACTCATCGTCCATTGTGCTGGCTACCTGCTTTTGGCCTGCTTTGATAGAGCTCCAAAGGAAGTCGTCCCGCCCGCCCTAACGCTCTACCAAGGCGCTGGCGCTTATGCGGTCGTGCGGCTCCCTCCTCCGACGACGGCCTACTAGCTTTTGCAGCTACCTTGTCTTTGTGCGACCTCCATAATCGTGAGAAGGACTGGTAGCTTTGCTCCAACCGGTCCTTGAATGGATGAGGACCCTCTATATATTCGTTATGGTCGTCCGGTACTTTCCATAGGTCTTCAAGCGTGTATTTGTACGTGGGGTAAAGTATGGTTGCTGCAAAGTAGATGGGGGATTCTTCAAGCTTGTCGTAGTACTCGGAGAGCTTTTCGTGGGCGTTGTTAACGTTCGTCTTGAGATAATCCTCTGGCGCGTTGGGGTTTCCATATTCAATACCCTGTAGTCTCTCTTTTTGAGATTCAAGTTGCGCAAGTAGCCATTCAAAGGTAATAAAACCCTCCCAAACAGCACCATGGCTACCAGAAGCGCCTCTCCCTTGCAGCAACATGGTAGCCTCCTTGAACGGCTCAAGCAGCTACTTATACTCAGTTGTCGTTGCCCAATCCTTTGCGTGCATTCCTCCTTCTTGAATAAACTTGCGTGGCTGCTCGCGTGGCTCTTTCCGGCGAGTAGCTGCAGCGACTTGGTATTCCTCTATCTTGAGTTGCATGTAGGCGTCAAGCGCTGTGTGGAGCTCGCGTGCGCGATCGAAACAATCGTAATAGGAATTCCAGCGTGTCTTGATAGGCTTAACAATTTCTCTTTGCTCAAACGGCTACTTACGGTGCTTTGCATCAGCTTCTTGAAGCCTCAGAAATAGCTCTTGGTTCTGTGGCGATGATGTAGCGGAGGTAATCGCGTCAAAGAGTACAGCAATAGGATCGAACTGTCGCCACTCAGCCATAAACTTCTCTTCTTCTCGTGTACATGTTAGCGGAGTAAGTGCTACACAGCGAGGTAGTCCCTTATTTTCAAAAGAGTCCTTATCCCGACCCCATAACATGTTTCACAAGCGAGTCGCCCGTACAAGCGAGGCGCCCACCCCACCAAATTTGATCACCTTCACAGCTTGAATCAATTATGCCTCAACACCAACAAGCTCTAGCACCCTCATCTGAAGCTGATATACAGACAACTATCTTATCTCTCAATAGGCGTTAGATGAAGACTGTACGAGCAGCTACTCAGACCTTTGATGTCCCTAGTACGACGCTGCGCGACCGACGCACTGGCAAGCCTGCTCGACGCGATTGCCAGCCCAACTCAAAGAAGCTTACCCAGCTAGAGGAGGAGGTGGTAGTCAGCCATATACTTGATCTTGACCAACGTGGATTTCTCTTGGAGATAGCGCACCTGCTGCTGAAGCTCTGCTACTGTATGTGGTGTTTCTCTCTGCGTTGCTACCTGTTCTGCAACGTTATCTTTTATAGCTGTCTGTGGTGGAGACAGTGTATGGATATTTAGTGACGATAAGACGCGGTCTGGGCAAGAATGGAAAGGCCTGTTGCCTGAAAGCCTGCCTGGATATTCTGCTGCGTGAAAATTGTTGGCCAGATTCGTGAATAGGCTGTAAGGAAGTCTTATCTTGTCAACATGGTAGACGCTATGGCGGGCGAGCTCCTCCACTTCACGTCCATACGCGCGCTCAAGAGGCGAGTAGCGGCTTATGTCTAGAGGCTGGAGAAGATGGGAGGTGTGAGGCGGCATACAGAGGGTGATGATCAGATTTGTCAACAATCAAGTCGACTTGATAAACTTAATCAACTTGATTGCAAATTTGCAAGTTTATCAAATCAAGTTACTTAGTTTAAATTTGCAAGCAAACAAGTACGTAGGGTCTAAAAAACTTAATAAACTTAACTTGTTTGTTACCCCTGTAAGTAGGAGTAAAAAAGCAAAAAAGGAGAGTGTCTCTAGAGGGAATTGAACTAGGGAACGCAGTACTAGTCGAACTCTAGCATAGCGTGGCTACTATGGCCGTCTACAATAAGAAGCTAATAGACTCTAGCTGTATAAGCAGCTGTATGCTAGTTAAAGTGCTCTACCTACTTAAAGCCTAGCTTATCTGTCGTCTAGCCGTTGTCTAAGACGCTAAGTCCAGTCAAGTAGGAGGTTGTGGTACTAGCTGCTCTAGTAGGCCTTACTAGACAGGATCACAAATAGTAGTAGAGACCAGCCAGACGCGTTAACGCACTTAATTACTGTTACTTACTTACATTGCCTGGCTGTATTATAATTGCGCGGCCAACTCTATCAGAGCTAGTCACAACTTTTGATGTTGCAGCGATGCCTATTGCAAACCTAGTCTTGTCAAAGTTGTAGATATCCTGGTCAAGAACGCTGTACGTCTGTTCCGTCTCCTCTACTAGCTTAAACAACGCTGTGATTATAGTAACATCTTTGTAGGAGGCGCGCTAGCTATCCAATCTCCTAGCCCACTTTGTCTGAAGCTCAGACTGGCTCTGGATAAAGCGCGATACCCATTTCTTTCCTACAGGTTGTGGAGGTGGATCTTGGCCACGCGCTGCGAGTGGAACGTCTGTCATTCGTCGGAAATCCTCGTCGATCAAGGCCTAGGATCCACTGCACAAGAGACTGCTCTTCAGTAGGCAATAGCTTACAATTAATTGATTTTTGCTCTAATCGTGGTGGAGTACCATAAACGCAAGTATAGAGTGTAGATTGTAGCACATTGTACACTTTTGCAAGAGCGCGCACTAATTGTTTTGGATTGTTACAAAAAGCTGTGATAGCAAGGCTTATTCTGCCTTTAAGAGAAGTCTGTATAGAGCGTTGTTGTCGCGGCATGGTGGTGGCTGTGGTGTGGAGCGTTAGGTCATCACACGACGTTGTTAGTAACAAGGTTCATGTTCCCGACAGCGCTTGGCCTGCGACAATCTTTGTAAGAGAAGAACTTGTGAGAGTTGACCACAACGAGTGGAAACCCAACGCATTCTTGTACCCATTGCTTCATGGTCCTGTCCTTCCTGGCTTCTCTTGCCCCACTGGCCTTCCGGAGACCCATTCTTGGCGGGATGCCATTCCGGCCACGTGACCCTCCGCGCCCCGCGGTGATCATCGTTTTCTGGCGGGGTCGTGATTAGCCTTCAACCTCGTCACCCCTCGTCAAGAAGGAAATCCTTTGTGTTACCTGTAACACAGGGTGAACCATGGCCGGATAATCGCTGGGTCCTCGCTGACACCTCGCTGACATCGTACGGACAGCTCCATCGCGTTCGCAGCTCAGATGTACGCTCGGTAAAGTTATCAGCCCAGTTCTTGCCTGTAGGTTTCGACCATGCTCTCTCAGCAGTCTATCAGCCATATCTCGTACGTGTGCCCTTGAGGGCGGTACACCTCGTAATGATTCGTCAAATATACGCTGCACAATGACTTCCTCTTCTACTATTGTAAGGCGCTTTGATTTTGGCTCGCAGTCGCGTTAAGGGCGTTGTCCAGCACGTCGGTAATGTACCGTTGATTTGGGCGCGTTAAAAATTGCTGCAGCGCGTCGCTCGCTTTGCACTTTCTTAGAAAAAAGACTAGATATAGCAAGAAAGATATCTCCTTCAGTATAGGCTTTCTGCACGTTGCGTTGTTGAGACATGACGCGTTGAAGTTGCGCAGTCGCTTCGCTGGTGTTTGCTGGTCTGCCCACTTAGGTGGTCCGCTTGCTTATAAACTACGTTGTAGTAAAAGAAGATAGTAGAACTAGAGACACGCAGAGTTTAAAAGAGGGTATAACGGGCTAAATACATTGCTACCTATCTTATAGAAAGGCGCAAAGCTTAGAACGTGTTTCAAGAATCGATGGAAATAAAGTCGGGTGGTTAGGATACCGAATATACCAGCTTGGCACCACTCACTAAACCCTTGCGATGTTGGTCGATACCATCTAACACTCCTTCCCATCCACCGTCTCCTAGATGTATAGGATGCGGCGTTATCCGTCTGTTCTCTAGCAATTTCTGCGCCAGCTCGAAAAATTCCCTTGCGAACGCGGCATCTTCTGGCACGGCAGGTGTGTGCACACCGAACTTGGTAAATGGCTCTCCAAAGGACGTGTACCCCGAGAGTTTCTTGCTCTTCACATCTGAACGAGAATATTGTACTGGCAGGACGCAGGCGATTGCACCACCACGACTAGAAATGCAGGCCTCACAGATGGCGGCACTGGAGCTCGAGCTTATGCAATCAAACACGTGTTGGACGCTGTCAGAAGTATAATCTCGAATCTCCTGGGCGCAGGTAGGGCTGCGGTAGTCGAACGCCTTCTCAGCGCCGCGGGAAACAACCAGGTGAAAGTTGTGCGGGGAGCAAACTGCGACAACGCGAAAGCCCGACAATCGGGCGAACTGTATGGCAAGCGTGCCTGTTGAAGTGCTTGCGCCATAAATCAGAACCCAGTGAGGGTGGTCTGCCGCTAGAGGGGCTGCTGCAGCTGACGAGTCAGGCAGGGGAAGGCCTAGGAACTGGTATAACCCTTGCCCGCAAGTGTTTACCGCTTGTGGAAGTGCTGCAGCTTCCGTATCGCTAAGGAACGATGGAACTCGCAGACCCAAGTCTCCTTTGGAGAGTGCATATTCGCCAAAGGCACCTGTGGTATTTCTCAGGTCAGCTCACGAAGCAGATGACGGCGGCAGCATTGAATCTGGTCCTACCTTCTTCATGCCGATCGGCGTTGCCACCGTGCGAGATGGTGGCTATGCGGTCTCCATTGTTCCATGGCCTACTGACGTTGCAGCCAACTTCTTCAACAGTACCGCCTAGGAGAAGCGATGAGGCTTAGCAAACGGAGTGTGAGAGCACTTTGTGGAGCTGGCTTACAAAGATCAATCCCGACCGTCTCCCCTCCAGTACCTAACCGATCGATATGTTTCCTGCCAACAGAATGAGATGGCAGTCGCAGTGGAGACTCCCAGCTTTTTACTCACGCGTCACTTGGATTGACCGCTACAGCTTTGACTCGAATCAACAAACAGTCATCTCGCACCTTGGGCGCCGACGCTTCTTGCACCTCTGCGGTGTGATTCTCCAGTATCTTAATTGCTTTCATTGTTGTCATTGTCTTGCTGGCTTTGACGTGAGCCCTCATAAAGCATCAGATTGTTTTGAAACGCATTCGAGTGTAGCGCGCGTCCCTGTCAGGCTTACTAGAGGCCGATCAACACCGATGCTCGCACCGAGCACAAATTCATACCCCTCTTTTGGCCGAATCTGGCACTGGGGTCTCCAAGAGCCCCGACACGGCGATTTCCATGTCGGGCCTCGGGTTTACCGTTACCTATTGTGCAGCACGTCAGTTCTCATCATGTCAACTGCAGCATAAGACGCGCTGCAGCTCTTTACAATGTCACTTGCATAACGGCACACACCTAGAACAAGAGGTGATTATATAGCGTATACGTTAATGATTGTCTACAGAGTGGACTCTCTTCAAGGGCACACAAACGGCTAATAGTTAGTGTTTTAGAGGTTATATCTGTTAGTTTGCTCTAGTATACGCTCTTTAAACATTCTTTACATTACAGGTCTATTCTATTGTCCCTATAGCTTTCTTAATGTACTTGTTCTAAACTATTCTAAAATAACTTCCTTAGAGGTAGATTGTGGAATTAGAGGCTAACAGAGCTAAGAAGTTATAAAAGAATACTTGTTGCAGATTAAAGACACGTAACTAGTATACTACTAAGGCTACCTAGATAGCTATCTGTAATGCTACCTATATAGCTTACTAATATAGAAAGGTATAAAAAACTATTATAAGTATTCCTAACCTCTAGTATAGATGTTCTAGTATAGCTGTAATAGCACTTCTAATTATAAGGTGTTTATTAGAACAGAATAGTTCTATCTTAGTATTATAATCCACAGAATATAAGAAGGATTTATCTAATTATAGTAGCTATAGTACAGTAACTATAAGTATAGAATGATAATAAGTAAGTAATGATTATAATATTAGTACTTAGTTAAGAACTAAGAGAATAGATAACTTAATTAGAGCTTAGCACAATTAGCACTATTAGTAAATAGAACAATAAGTACTTAGTATAATTAAAGAATATATAATAGTTATTAAATCTATAATACTACTATAATTATTAAAGTATATAGTTTATAGGAATATAACTCTTAAAGTTTATATTTAACCTTATTATTTAGCCTTATTCTTAGAATATCTTAACTCTGCTTATAGAATAGATAGTCTATTCTATACTCTTCCTTATAATCCTAAGTAGCTAAGGTCTTAGATATATACTACTTATAAACTTCTAGATTTCTAATACTATGCTTAATCTTTAGACCTAAACAAATAATTACTTACAGACTTTATCTACATTATAAAACTTAATACTTAGTACTTATTAGGTATAACTCTTCTATATTCTTCTCTTAAATAGATTTGTATTAAATTATTATTTTATCTACGCTAGTAAATAAATATAGAGTACTTAGACTAGAGTTAGAGTTAAGTTATATAGACTAAACGTAGAGGTTGTTTAAACTGTAAGTAGAAGTTAGGTAGAGGTTATCTCCTAGGTACCTACTCGGAACTATAATAATTAGCTGTAATTACTATCTATATTAGTAGCAGGTAAGGATACCTGCGTAAGCCTATCTATATACGTAATAATAAGCTTCTACTGCTAATCTATTGCAGTAACCTATAGTAGTGTATCTACGTTTATATAACCTAACTCTAATCTCTAGTCTATATAACTACTACTAATTTACTACTATACTTTTATCTACCTAAGTATATAGAGTTATATTATTATTATCTTATATTACTATTATAGTAGAGAGGTATAGTATTAAGTCTAAATTAGCACTTAAAAATAGGTTAGGTAATCTCTAGGTACTAACAACTGCTCTAGGATTAAGAAAGAGTAAGTAGAAGATATTTAAGTTACTAATTATAATATTATATTAATAGTTTTTAATAGTTTATCCTATCTAACTAACCTAGTAATAAACCTCCTATATCTAAGATATATCTATATAATACTTCTCTATACTATTCTTAATAACTCTAAGGTTATAAGCCTATAACTTAACTAAATTATATCTCTACCTTCTAGGTAGCGCTTAAGTTGCGTACCTAACTATAGTAGTTTATTAATTACTATAAGTCTATATAACCGTATTTTTAGATAAAAACCTAATATTCTTAGCTGTTTATAAATAAGTTAGTTAGTAGTAAGAAGAAAATTAATATAAGAAGAAAATTAATATAAGAAGAAAATTAATATAAGAAGAAAATTATTATTAGAAGAATATTAATATAAGAAGAAAATTAATATAAGAAGAAAACTAATAAAAAAAGAAATAGTAATAGATATACACTAGTAAATAGGTACAGTATACTATAAGGTATAGTAGAGGTAGAGTAGAAGCTGTATAGACTTGTAATAGAAGTAGAGTAGAACTTATATTAACTTGTAATAGGAGTTAGGTTAGACAGAGGATATCTAGAAGGTACTTCACTATAATAATTATATATAATAATACTTAAAAGCACGAAGATAGACTTTAAAAGTATATATATAAACTCTAAGTAACTACTTAGATTTCTTAGATCTCCTAAATCTCTTAGATTAGTTAAGAATTAATGTAATCTAACTAGCCTAAATCTCTTAAATAAGTTAGATCCTTAGAGGATCCTTTATTACCTAATATACTTAACTTCTACTACTAGTCTATACAGCTTCTACTCTACTTCTACTCTTACTATATATAAACTCTACTCTATACCTACTTCTACTATGTATAAACTCTACCTAACTCTAACTCTCTTAGTAGGAAATTAGTGTAAGAAGAAGCTAAGTAGAGCTAGAGTGCTCTATATAATATACGTAACCTCTACTTAGACCTTACCTATCTACTAGTGTATATAGACACTATAGTCTATAAATATATTATACTTTAGTTTACAAGGTAGTTTTTTCTTTTACTAAATACTTAGAATACTAAAATTATAAATAAGTTAAATAGACGTATATTTTGTAGTACTAACTCCTATTACTTCTATATATAATAATTACTACCTATCTCTTAAATAGCCGCTTTCTACCTTTACTAAAGCAGCTAATAAATAAGTACTAAGTTATATTAATAAGTATTATCTAAACAGCTTAATAGTTAATATTACCTACTATATAATGTTATCTATTAGGTTTTATATAGCTAGATTAGCCTAAAACAGTTATAGATAAGCTTAGTTAAGCTAGTTTAGTATTATAGAAGTAGAATGTCAATTTAGAGCTGTTAACTATTAAGCTGTCTAGATTAAGCTAATTAATATAGCTTAGCACTTACTTATTAGCTACTTTAGTAAAGATAGAAACTAGCTATTAAAGAGATAGAGGTAGGTAACTTAACTAGTACCTAACTACGCTAGTAAACAGGTATAGTTAAAGTAGAGATTAAGTATAATATTTAAGATACTCTAGCTCTACCTAGCTACTACTTATACTAACCTCCTGCTAAAAGAATTAGAGTTAGGTAGAGTCTATGTATAGTAGAAGCAGAGGCAGAATAGAAGCTATATAGACTAGTAGTAGAAGTTAAGTACATAATATAATAGAAGAATTGAATTTATCTAAGAATCTAGCTAGCTAGATAAGATTAATTCTTAACTTACTAAGAGATCTAAGAAATCTAAAAGAAATCTAGCTAGTTAAATTAGATTAATTCTTAACTTATTAAAAAGATCTAACAGATCTAAGAGATCTAGCTAGTTATATTAGATTAATTCTTTACATATCTAAGAAATCTAGAAAATCTAGGATAAATACAGCTAGTTAGAATAGCTAAATTCTTAACTTATTTAACAGATCTAAGAGATTTAAGCAATATTACGTATAATTATTATAGTTAGGTATACACTAGTAAATAGGTACAGTATACTATAAGGTATAGTAAGAGTAGAGTAGAGGCTACACAGACTAGTAGTAAGTACACTAGCAAATAGGTACAGTCTAGGTAGGGGTGAAGTATATTACGTAAGGTACCTTAGCTCTACCTAGCCTCTATCTATGCTAACCTCCTGCTAAGAAGGTTAGGGCTAGGTAGAGTCTATATATAGTAGAGGTAGGTATAGAGCAAGGTCTATATATAGTAGAAGTAGGTATAGAGCAAGATCTATATATAGTAGAAGTAGGTATAGAGTAGAAGCTGTACAGACTAGTAGTAGGTGTAGAGTAAGAGCTGCACAGACTAGTAGTAGGTATAAAGTAGAGGCTGCACAAACTAGTAGTAGAAGTTAGGTATATTATATAATAGTATATATATACCTAAGAAGCTACTCTATTATATTTAATTTATAGTATAGAGTTTAAAGATTTATTATATATATTTATTAAAGAAGTAAGAATAGATAATACATAAGTAATAAGTCTGCTAACTTTATCTAGAGTAAGTGTTGTTTTACCTAGTACTTAGCTCTAGATAATAGACTGTTATATAGCCCTAGACTAGTCTAGTACAATCTTTGTTAATAAGTCTAAGAAGTTATGTACTATAAGCTTGCCTTCTACGTTAGTAATTTTAAGAGCTTTAGCCTTACTATACAGAACGTTCTATTCCTAGTGCTACTTCTTAGGATTCTGCTAACTCTACCTAGCCTTCTAGAGAAGAGCTTAGTACTATACACGTACTAAGTCCTTCTTACTAGCCTTAGATAGAGCTAGCTCCTTCTTTAGTACCTTAATTAGAGCTTAGAGAGTTAACTTCTTCTCTTTAACAAGCGTTATTATAGCTAGAGTTATAATTACTTAGTCTACTATAGAGTTAACTATGCTAGCAAATAAGTACAGCGTACTACAAGGTATAGTAGGTGTAGAGTAGAGGCTGCACAGACTAGTAGTAGAGGTAGAAGAGAGGCTGCACAGACTAGTAGTAGGTATAGAGTAGAGGCTGTACAGGCTAGGAGTAGAGGCAAGATAGAGGCTACACAGGCTAGGGGTAGAAGCAGAGTAGAGGCTGCACAGACTAGTAGTAGGGGCAGGGTAGAGTAGAGTAGAGTAGAGGTAGGTAGTGCACTTATCTTAGTCCTAGTGTTAAACATATACATCTAATATAAGTAGTAAAGGTACTAAAGGACTAGTATAAGGTAAGTAATAGTTATTACAGCTATTTATTATAGTTACAGTTTATTATAGTTATAGTAAGAGATAGTTATTACAGCTATTTATTATAGTTATAGTAAGAGATAGTTATTACAGCTATTTATTACAGTTATAGGAAGAGGAAGTTGTAACAGCTATTTATTATAACTATAAATCTAGGATTTACTAGTACTGTATTAGCTTAGCTCTTTTCTAAGGTCTTACTTCTTGCTAAGATAGTATTACTAGAGGCTCTTCCTTAGCACTACTGCTGTTATCCTCTACTTCTATAACCTCTCTATCTTTACTTATATAATTGTCTGTATCTTTACTTAAACAAACCTCTGTATTAGCACTAGAGCAATTCTCTGTATCTGCACTAGGACAAGCAGGTAGCTTAAAAAGATCCTCTACCTTATCTATTTTAGAGCCTCCTTCCCTCTTCTCCCCCTCTTACTGCTGCTCTAAAGAGAAATAATTCTTAAGAATTATAATCTAGCGTATCTTTATAGCCTTAAGCCTGCGCTGTTAATCTCTAATTACATCTCTTATAATGTTAAACACTTACTTAACTTCTACTTCTATAAGTAGTACTAAAAGTACATTTTTTGCTACATAAGCAAGTTATAGGTAATTTGCAGTATTTTTTTTCTACTATTCTAGCAGATTAAAGTTTTCTACTAGTTAAACAGAAGAAGTGCTAAGATAGGCCTTACCTTCCTGCTAAGTTTAACACCTATCCTTATTAGATAAACCTAAACTTAAAAAGCTCCTGCTAGCTTACTAGGTAGTTATTGCTAGCCTTTAGAACTAATTATCTTCTTTAAATTACTAAGAAGGAGTGTTTTATGCTACTATAGAGCTACTAGGACTAATGCTGTTATAACGCGCTATATAGTTAAAGAATTAGTCTTAGTATATATATTTATCTTAGGGGTCCTAGGTGTTGTCCTAAGTAGATAGTTAGTAAAGAACTATAATAACTAACTGTAATAACTTTACCTTATACGTAGTAAGCTTCTATATTAGATCTAAGATAGTTACATAGTTAAACAAGAAACCTTAACTCTTACCTATTTTTAAATAGTACTTAGATAGTTTTGCAGTACTTATTCCTGCAGCTACCTTTACAACTCTAAGCTATTCTAAGTTATTAGCTTAACTAAAGTTGTTACTAACCTTATAGATTATCTAATCTAGGTAATTAAACAGTTAGTTGTACATTATCTAGATAAATAGAATTTGCAGTCTTTAAGTCCTGCTTAGAGAATTAGTTACTTTTTTAAATTATTATAGCATTTTTGTAACAGCCTATAGGTACTGCTACTTAGTTACTGCAAGTTAAAGTTTCTTAAGGTCTTTAAAATTAGCTTCTACTCTCTTAATATAAGTAGAAGTATGTTCTTTGCAACTAGTAGCCTTAAGTGCAATTTCTTACTCTAGCTATTTATTAATATAAGGCTAGAGCTTAAGTGCGCGCTTACACATATTATATATAGAGTTC
This sequence comes from Ascochyta viciae-villosae, assembly GCA_004335205.1. Classification (NCBI taxonomy): domain Eukaryota; kingdom Fungi; phylum Ascomycota; class Dothideomycetes; order Pleosporales; family Didymellaceae; genus Ascochyta; species Ascochyta viciae-villosae. The sequence continues at coordinate 1,274 of SATZ01000479.1, read as the reverse complement.
TACCTAGTCTTAACATCTTAGATAACTAAAAGTTGTTAATTTACTAGTAAATTACTCTACAGTATAAGAAATTTCTTAAATTATTGTAGTAAAATATCTATTACAATACAGATAGCTTAGATCTGTGTAGCACTTAGAATATAATAAATGTATATAATAAAGAATAAATACCTTATAGAGAGAGTTTAGAACAGACATGTTATTAGCAATGCCTTAAATATAACATCTCTGTAGTCTTTCTACATTCTCTATCTCTTTTAGTATATTAAGCCTAAGATATAGTATAATGTCTTGCATAATAAGGTTAATAATATATACAAGATAAGAGATAGTATTCTCTTCTTTATTCTAGGTAATATTACGCTCTTCTAGTAACTCTTATAAGAACTATGTTAAAGTGCTGTTATTACTTATATTATTATAATAAACACCTAACAGATGTCTTAATGTTTTAGTTCTCTGCAGAAATTAGAGAACTTACTATGCTATAGAGGAGCTAGTATGTTTTCTACATATTAAAATAAAGTCTAAAAGAACTTCTTATAGTTTCTAGCTCTTGTTAATATAGTAGCCCTTAATAGCTAAGAAACTTAAGTAATTACTTACTGTCTAGACGTCTAATACAATAGATAGTTTAGTACTTAATCTAAGATCCTAGAGAAGTCTATCTTTAGCAGCCTTAAACTAAGCTTAGAACATCTAGCTAAATTTATAATAGGTAATTATTATAGCCTTAGGCCTAAGGAAGCAGATAAAATATTAGAACAATAGATGCTTAACTGCTTAAAAAGAGATGTTGTTGTTAATAACAAAGCAAATAAGCTCTTCTTTAAAAGCTAGATAAGAGTATCCTAGAATAGTAGAAGACTAATCCTAGTTTCTTTAGTATGTAGTGTGTAGACGTAAGTAAGGGTCTAGTAAAGTATAAGTAGGACTTTTAGTTTCTCTGCAGGCTTAAGTTTTAAGGTGCTAAAGCAGGTACTTTATCCTAACAGCTTTTATAGCTAGGTACTAGAGTGCTTAGCTACAGTTATAATAGTAAACGTGTAGGTAACTATCTTCTATCTTAGTAGCTTCTCTATAGTGCTTCTAGACTTTGCTAAAGTAAGATAGAGCATTCTAATTTAGTTTTCTGCTAGCAGTATTGCTTCCCTATATTATACTTCTCTACTACATATCCTAGGCTGTAAGTTACTCTTAGTAATCTAGGTCTGTAGAACGCAGCTGCTTAAGAAGAGATACTAGACTTAGAAAAGCACCTTTAATAAGTTAAT